>JAVJIF010008979.1:0-72651 GCA_038442645.1 Agave tequilana | reverse complement strand
TTGGTGTTATCAGAATTATTAAGAGCATTATATCTTGTCTGTGTGTGATAAACATTGTTAGTGTATGTACAGTAATCCATGTGACATTAACACTAGACAACTGACAACGAGGGTGGGAAAATCGAAAGGAGACATCGTTTGCATTTTGGGTGGATCTTGTATTCGTGTTGGATACCTAATGGTAGTGTTATTGTTGATACTTAGCGGTGTTGCCTAGTTCTGCAGGACCGTGCAATCATATGATCGTGATTCTGGGTATGCACAGAACCCACATAAAGCATAGACATGTCTCTACCTCAGGTCAAATAACATCACATTTAATAATAACAACAATGATGATATTGGGACGTGTGTTATTAGCCACTCCCTTATTCGGATAATGATATATGCACGTCATGTTCGAATGAGTTTTGTTGGTGTTTAGCTCTAGTATGAACTGCCAGTGATATGATTAAAATATCAGGTGATGTACTGACTATTATGTATAATACTAAAGATGGCATATTAATATATTTGTGTCATATGAGACGTCACTTTAATTCTAGATATGAAAATGATTTCACAAGTTGTTTTCACTGCTACTTAATCTTATCTTGTATGTTAAGACTGGTAAAACAATGATAATATATCATTTGCTATTATGATTATATAATACTACTGTTTTTCATTTTACTAGCTAGTGAAACTTTAAGAGTGAACCTATCATTGTATCATGTGAAGCTAAACTTTGTATATTTTGGTACTTGTGCAATAAAGAACTTTTGTGTACATTGTGATAATTTCTTGTACTGAAAGTTAAAATTACATGTGTGACGCATCGCCGCTACAGTGAATTTTGAAAAGCGAGGCATGACAAAAAATATACAATTTTATCACTTTATGTAAAAAAAGTGAACAAAAACTGAGAAAAAGGAAAAAGGAAGGGGATAAAAAGAATAGTTAAAAGGTTTTGCATTATTTGATCTACATTTGCACAATCAGCGTTAATAGGGGAAATAGAAGGAAAAAAGGAAATAGAAAGGGGGAAAAAAAAAAAAAAGAAGTTAAAAAAATAAAAACAATACAACAGAGTTACACAACATACTCAGCTATAAAGGGGGAAAAAAAGCCAGGGAAAAAAAAGCCAAAGAATTCAAGTCTCTCTTTATATATATGGGTTGTCTACACCGTGTAGTGCTGCTGGATGGTGTCGATATCGAGCCCCTTCAACTTCACCACCGATTCGACGTGACCTTGAGAGTGTGCAGCTCACGGAGCCTGTACATACATGCATGGATTTATTAGCAGTTAGAGAGAGAGAGAGAGATGAGAGAGAGAGAGAGAGAGATGCTATCAGGAAAAGTTTGGGGGAGATGAGACGACACAAACCTTGCGACCTCTGCTCGCTTCTTGGCCTGCTCGGCGATCTCAGACAACTCCCGGTAACTGTTCTTGTCAGAAAAGAGGTTAGTGGTTTCTGGGGGCTGCAGTCCGTGAAGGGTCCTCTGTGCCATGGCCCATTGGGCTTCCCTCTCCTCTCTACCGTAATCCTCTCGGTAGTGAAGGCGGTCTGCAATTTATAGCGTCAGAGAAAAGGATCTTCAAAGACAACAGCAGAGTTTATTACTACACACACAGACAGAAGATGGGGGATAAAGATGTTTACCCTGTTCTCTAGGAGGTTGTCCCATGCCTTTCCACTTAGGATGTATCGGATGGCAAACTTGAACCAGTCAAGAGGGAAGAAGAAGATGATACTGTAAAGCCAGATAACTCCAGCCCATCCCCACCCAATACCCTTGATACGTGCAAAACCCAGTCCGCATATACAGCTATCAGAGTGGCAACCTGCACAATTTTTTTTTTTTTTTTGTAAGGTAATGTACGTATCAACAAGAAAACTGAACTTTAGGTTGCAACTGATCAAAGTATAACGTTTAAAGTTAGTGGCTGGGAGTTGGGAGAGCATTTGTAGATTTATTCTTTCGCGGAAAGACAGATATTTGGGAAAAAGAAAGACTAGGAATATAAATCTTACAAGCTGAGCAACAAGGAAAGCAGACACCAACAGAAGTCCAGGACGCTCAACAAAGAACCAGCCACGTGATCGAGTGACAAAGATGAGGGCCTGGCTCACAATACTGACTTGCAGGTACAGAGCAGACATCATTTCATCCTCGCGATGCCTCAGAGATCGAACTTTGAATTATCCTGCACAGGATAATATAGAACACGTCAAGCCATATGCATTTTTATGTCAACACGTCCTTGCTTGCAGAAATATAAAGCGCGAAAAATCTCAACAGATAACAAGGAAACAGTATGGATCAAGGTTAGCGCACCAATAAAAGAGAATAAGATGCTTACAGAGAAAAAGTCGGTATCTTTCATAGCCCAGAAGAAGATGACACTCATCACTGCCAAGTAACTGCCAAAAACAACCCCAGTAGCAAAGATCTCTTTCAGCTTCCAACTGTCGGGCATTGGAGATGGCTTCACTCTGTCCTTTGAAATCGTCATAATGGTTCCTTCATTACCAAATCACAAATGGATTACTCCCAAAGCATAACAAAAAAAGACGAGAAACACAAATGGCACAGATCAATATGCAGTTAGAAAACTCACCATCATTAAGGATGGCAATGATCAAAACCATGAACGGTGAGAAGTCAAACTTCCATATCAGTGCAATCAGCATAAATCCAAGCTAAAAGATAAAGAAGCATTTAATAGTGATGTCAGAACAATAATATTCACAATTAAACCATAAACTTTGAAAGATTGATCTCCAGTTGAGTACTTACAACAATACGAATGGTGATGGACACGGCATAGATCTGCAGTGAAGGAAAAAAGAAAATCAGAACGGAGGAGGCGTCAGTTAAACGTATTTCTTAAATAAGATTAAAGGATTATAACAACGATCTAGGTGTTTACTGTGTAATTCTTCATCCTTTGGAAAATGGCTCTGCTAGTGAGGACGGCACTAATGATGACACTGAGTCCAGGCTCGGTGAGGACAATATCAGAAGCACCTCTAGCAGCATCTGTGGCATCAGCAACTGCAATTCCAATATCGGCTTTCTTTAGAGCTGGGGCATCATTAACACCATCTCCAGTCATTCCACAAATGTGCTTCCTTTCTTGCAACTTCTTCACAATTCATACTTGTGCTCTGCTCACAAAGAAGATTGCACAGAATATTAGAACAAAAAGTAAAAGAATAGGTAGATATCCAAACAATTATAATATTTGAGGCTCACCTGGAAAAACTCCAGCAAACCCATCAGCCTTCTCAATCAATTCATCAATAGGAAGAGAAGCAATTGAGGCATCTTTGTCCTGCCCAAGCAATGAAGAAGATGGATACATGTTTGTCCCCATTCCGAGTCTTCGTCCAGTCTCCTTAGCAATAGCAAGCTGATCACCTGGAAAGGTCATGCATTATTAGGAATTTAGGATTATATATGACAATGAAGGTGACAATAGCTTGAAGATTAAAAAGAACAGAAAAGTTACCAGTAATCATCTTGACATTGACACCAAGATTGAGAGCCCTGCGGATGGTTTCTGCACTGTCATGCCTTGGGGGATCAAACAGGGGCAACAAACCAACAAATTGCCATGGTCCCCCTGCGCTATCCTTGTTCTTCTCAGGAACTTCCTGCAGAACAAGATGAGCCAATACTGAGAGGAACAAATACATATAGAGATAGGTACAAAAGAAGAAAAGAAAAAAAAAAATTCCTCAGATGTTGTGACAAACCTGTCTCGCAACACCCAATGAGCGAAACCCACATTCAGCAAACTTCTCAATAACAGAGTGGACCTTGTTTTTAACACCCGCCTTACAGTTGCAAAGGGCCACAATCTATTTCCAAGTGAAACGTAAAAGGCTCAGAATTATTAATAGCAATTCAAGACAGAGAAGATTAAGGCATAAATAAAACTAAAAAAATAAACGAAATGATAGAGGGATACCTGCTCTGAGCACCTTTACTTGCACGGTGCCAATTTCCATCAGAATCAATGTAGGTTAAAGCAGTCCGTTTGTCCACGGGGTTGAAGGGAAGAAAGTGTGCTTCTCTTATACCAGCTCTAGCCTATGAAATATATACACGCACACAAAATCAGAAATACAGAAAAACAGACAATACTAAGCAAATTAATATAAATCCAATCACAAAGCGGGACTAGATCTATACCTCCTTGGGGTCAGCAAGCATTCCAACCATAGCTGCATCAATAGCATCCTGATTCTCAGTCCTTGATGCTCTTGCAGCCAATAGGATAACATGTTCTTTGTCCACACCTTTCGCGAACACCTCAATCAAATTCTTGTCAACACTAAGCTTGTTTAGTGTCAAAGTTCCCGTCTTGTCACTGCAAAGCACGTCCATGCCAGCCATCTCCTCAATGGCAGTCATCCTCTTAGTGATAGCACCTTGCTCTGATAGTCTGTGAGACCCAATAGCCATTGTCACTGACAAGACAGTGGGCATAGCAATTGGTATCCCTCCAATCAGAAGCACCAAGAGGTTGTCAATCCCACTCCTGTATTGCCTCTTCTGAATTGGGTACATGACGATGATCTCCACGAGCATTCCAATAGCAATGGAGCAGATACAGAAGTTACCGATGGCGGTGAGGACCTTCTGAAAATGCCCAACTTGGTTAGTGCTGTCCACCAGGTGAGCAGCCTTTCCGAAGAAAGTGTGAACTCCAGTGGCAATCACAACGGCCTCAATCTCCCCTGTTTGCAGGTTGAACCCGAGAAAACTTCGTCACCAGGATTCTTGGTGACTGGAAGGGATTCACCAGTGAGGGCAGACTGATCAATCTTTAACGGATCACCCTCGAGAAGACGGGCATCAGCAGGGACAATATCTCCCAACTTGATGCTGATGATGTCTCCAGGTACCAGAATAGCTGCATCTGCTCACTCCACCGGCCATCTCTGAGCACCTATAGTCACAGTATCAATTGAATAAGATCTGACAATAGCTAAGACTCTTGTTTTAAGCTTTGGCGGCTAATATACCTTTGTTTTGGGTGCCAGACTGGCCATCAGAGCAGCGGCCGCGTTACCTGCATTGTTTTCTTCAATGAAACTGATAGTGGAGTTGATCACAAGCAGGACCACAATACCGACAAAGTCTTGCCAGTCTGGAGTTTTCCCGCCACCGTTAGCCAAGGCAATGGCCATAATAGCAGCCACCTCCATCACCCATGATAGGGGATTCCACATGAAGCCCAGAAACTTCAGGACTTTGCTTTCCTGTCATCAAGTTTCAGTCTAAAGATCAGTGTAAGAACCCCAGAAAAGAAATTTTGGAAGTAATTTTTTCACAGTGAAATAAATTTTTGAATTAGGAAGACCTTTTTCTCCTCTAGTTTGTTGGCGCCAAAGGATGAGAGCCTGTGAGCTCCTTCCTCTGAAGACAGACCTTCTCTTGTACATTTCAGCTTTGCAAACAACTCCTCTAGCGGAATCCGTTCCTGTAACAGAAACAAGAGTTAATATATCCGAGAAAAAAAAAATCTCTTAATATCATGAAAATTTTTTTCATTTCTGATCCACAAAATTCAGAGCTTTAACAAAACTAAATAATTATAATTTAAAAGGTTAGTTGCTTAAAAAAAAACTCATAATGCTCGTTAAAAAAACAGGGCACAAACACACTGAATCTTTTTTTGAGACGAATCTAGACCGTCATATCAGAACAAGCTACATAGCCTCTATCTGGAAACAATAACGGGCAACAGAGAGGGACGATGTAAACAGATTAATTACTTATTAATTAGTTTTTGATGGAGTAAATAACTAAATGAGCCAATAATAAGACACATTTTTGTGATTATTTTATTTAGTTATTTGGTCAAACTCCTCAATGGTATTATTAAAATATATTCTTTTGGACTTTACCATACTTTTAACTCTATCCTCGACTCCCCTGGAACAGATCCAAAAATCCAGCTAACTATGATAAAAAAAAAATATTAAATTTATTAATGAGAAAAAGGAAATTACTTTATCCTGAACCAATAGTATGAGAAACTGGACCCCACTCACCCACATTTATAACCCTCATTTGACTTAAAATCTCATTTTTTTTCCTACTCTATTCCTTGATGGATCAATCAAAGCACAAGCAAAAGGAAAACCAAACCTTGATTGATTGATTCAGTTTACACAACCTTAGATAATTAAGAAAAAAAATCTTTTGAAATATTATAACAAGAAAGATCTATAACACAATAAAATCACATAAAAAAGGATTATAACTGAAAAGTAATATCTGTTAACCAACGGATACATTATCATGATCATCTAAAGAACCAGATATTTCTACCAAAGTGAATAACTTCCAGAAGAATTACGATAAAATTATTAAATTTATTACAGAAAATGATTTACCATATATCTTCTTGTGTATGCTAGTTGGCTTGCAGACACCGTTATCAGATTGACTGGAAATGACAATTCTAAACCCAATGTATCACATGTTTCAGATTTCGGCTTTTTATTTTGTATATTTCTTTAGCAATACGTCCACCCTCATTTTGTATTTATTCACTCTCAATAAAATTCTTCTTCCCATTGATTTCATCATTGTCATGTAGAATGTGACCAAGGAGACATCGCTTTTAGAACCCATTTCACATGATAAGTTGGAAGTCTAGCATCCATTGCCACATTGTTTTGATTGCAAAGTAATTTTTGTTCAACAACTTTGGGCGATTCTTGAAAACATGAAAACAGTAGAGAAACAAATATTACCTGTTAAGGGTAGAAGAAGATAAATGTCGATGATTTTTCTTTTTGAAGGAGGGGGTGTGGAGATCATGTTCTCAAGATGAAGAACTAGGATTTGAGTTATCTCTCTTGCATGATTATCAATGGCAAGAGGGAAATGGATTTAAGTTATTTATCACAGAGGGGAACAAGTGTTGGAGTTTCAAGTTCTCATCTAGAGGGGCAATTTTGTTAGTCTTTCAGTTTGATGCAATTCTAGTTAGGTTTCATATAACAAAAGGGTATATTCTCAAAATAGATTAACAATTGACGGCATGCAAGTACAAGGAGAAATAAGTAACTTATCTAAAATTTAAGTATATATATGCTAGAAACCCTTAACAAATAGGTGAAACTAAATAAGAAAAGAAATTAAAACATGTATTTTATGTTCCAAATATTCAGAAATGTGAGAAGAAAAAACAATTTAGAATAACCTCTTTTTTTTTAACATGGAAGAAACTAAAAGATGCATTCAAAATGCTCAATAATCCCCAAAAATAGAGGAGGGAAATTGTAGTCAAGATCGAGCAAGAAACCACAGAAACGAAGTAACTTCATTTGAATTCTAAACATTCATATAATATGCATTCAAGAAATCATACACATTGCAAGGAGAAATATGTAATATCTCTAAAACCTATGATAGATTTACTAGAAAGCCTAAAAAACTAGTGGAGTGAAAAATCATAAAATCTACAATAAGCAACAGGACAAAATCAAGTACCTTCATCGCACATTCGTAATTTAAGAAATTATACATAATACAAGGAGGCATAATATGCATATTCTTAAACCTAAAGATATATTTCCTAAAAATACCAAAACAGGAGTGTAGTTAAAATCATAAAATATACAAGAATAAACAGAAAAAAATCAAGTACTTCATGGTGCATTCTAAGCATTCATGTAATACAAGAAATTATACATAATACAGGGAAAGGAGAAATATGTAATATCTCTAAATACCTAACAATATATTTGATAAAAACACCAGAAAAAGAGTACAATTAAAATTTAAAAATCATAAAGTCTACAATAAGAAACAAGATGAAACTGAGTACCTTCATTGCACATTCTAAGCATTTATGATGGAATAGAATAAATTATATAATACAAATAGGAGAAATAAGTTTATCTCTAAAATTTAAAGATGTATTCGCTAGAAGGAAATGCTAGGGCTACTCGCACAAGTAGCTCCATCAGACTACACGTATGCGCCTCTAATCAATCACAATAAACTGTTGAAACAAAATCTCTCAATTTTAGATATAAATTCAATATACTGTCAATTTAAATGAACTGGTCTATAAATATCTCTTTTTCAGGTTTTTAAAGATTCTTTCTACTATCTTTATGGTTAGTTAGTTATGCATATGGTAATTAAATACTGAGATGAATCTTCCTTTTTAAAGGTTTCTGAAAAGTATAATGTTCATTTATTACTCTATTTTAATAATTTATTTGTTTTACAAGTAAATGAAAAACTAATATACAAATTAAAATTTTATTTGAACTTAAACTCTATCTCACATAAAGGGTGAAATTCTTTAACCTAGAAGGTTGTCCAACCATTAAAATTCTTTTTCACACAACTATGGTGTTTATGTGGTATCTTTTTTTCCAAAGTTTTTTTCAATTATAACAGAAACACAAAATAAATTTTCGTGTATACTCAATTGATTTCATGATCAATTGATTTAGGTTTCAAAAAATAGAAATATTACAATAGTTGAGTAAGGGATAATAACCAATGACATACATATAGTAAATTAGTGGATAAAAATTTCAACTATTTAATATCATCAATTGGAAAGAGGAAGAATCTAAGAAAATCTGCAAACGAGTAGCATAAAAAATCGGGAAATAAGCATTAAACATTGGAAAAAAAAACTAGAATCGAAAAGAAAAAAGTTTTGTTCTTTAAAGGAAGAACTTAAAACATGCATTTCATGATATAATTAATTAACAAAATTCCAGACGAAGAAGGAAAAAAGTTACAATTTTGATCAAGCAAAAATATCTCACGATCTAAACATTCACACATCGACTTCAAACAAAAAACGAAAAAAGAAAAAAGAAAAAGAAGTGGGAAACTCTCACCAGATCGACGTTCGCATTCCTGATCCCTCGTGGCTGATCGCCGCCGCCATCTCGTCTGTAGCCGCCGCCGACGGCACTCGGCCTCGATCAAAACCTAACCCTAGAAAATTAATGAAGGAATTTCCCCCCGAGAAATTGGAGAAAGCAGAGTTCTGTTGAGACTTGAGTAAGTGCTAAAAGAGACCAACCCCTGCCCTTTATAGCCACCCCGCCGCCCCGCATCAGAGGTTCATGCAATCAATTTCCTATTAGGACATTGCAAAAATCTCTCCCCACGTCATTATAAATGTATCGGTGGGCCTGTCAACGGGTCGGGACCGACCCGCACCCGACCCGTTTAGACTGGTATGGGTAGTGTTGTTTTAAACCCGTACCGTGTACCCGTGTACTCGATTACTAAATGGGACGGGTCTGGTTTTACTTGAACCAGACCCGATTGCCTATTTACCCATTCAAAGCCTAGTTACAAATGTTATCCTCAAAATTACAAAGGACTTCTCCTGGTTCTATCTCTTTAGTACCTCTTTTCTCTTATCCAGTATGATTTCTGAGAATTTGTTGATGAATGAGAACCCTCCACAAAGACTGAGGGACCCATAAATGAAAAGAGTTCCTAGTCGTCTGACAAGGAGCCACAGAACCAATCTCATCAAGAAAATAGCTTCCTTAATCAAGAATTAATGATCCATTTCTTGAGAACAGAAGGCGACAAGCTTAAATCAATGTTGATACTGTACTCACAGAAGAGAGGGTAAAATAGAATTGAATTATGACTGCGATAAACGGGTCTGGGAAACGGGTCTGGACCCGCGGGTAAGGCCGGTCCGGGTATGGGAACCCACCTTTAGGACTCATGGGTAAACGGGACGGGTATGGTACCCCCTTGGGTAATCGGGTCCAGGTCTGACACCACCTGTACCCGCCCTGAACCCGACCCATTGACAGGCCTATATATAGGGATAGAATTGGCTACATGCGAAAAGATTCGAATTCGAATTTTTTTCAAGGCTGTTTGTTTCGTTGTAAAAGCCGTAAAAGTTCGTAATTCGTCAATGACTTACAATTCAATTACAACTACGACATTTATTTGGGCCGTAATTCATAAAAGACTTACGCAACTCAACTACCACTCACTTGCAACCCAATTACCACTCACTTACAGCCCAGTTACAGTTAATTTTGTGGTCATGCAATTTGTGTTATTTTTTATGTTAATATTAATATTTTTAATATTTAGCTTTTTTAGTATTTATTTGCAGTATTAAAACTTTTTAAATAACCAAATAGTTAATTTTGTGGTCAACTTTTTCACTTACGACTTACAAATTACGACAACCAAACACGTAAAATACAATACATTTTCCCACTTACAACTTTATATTATCAACCAAACACCGTAAAGTTGCATACATGAAACTCATTACAACTGTAAAAGACTTTAACTATTACGACTTATGAATTACGGCCAGTTACGACAACCAAACAAACCAAACTCAATTTCATGACATTCAAATACAAAATCCACTTATTGAAAGTTGCTCTACATTGTTTAAAGTAATTAAAAATAAAAAATTAAGTGTTTTGAATATGCTTATCCGTCAAGTAATCAAGTAGGCGCAAAATAAACGGCTGAAAATAGCATTTTACTTTGATTTATGACTTTAAACATATAAATTCTCGATCTGACCATTTGATCATGATCTAAACATTTAAAAAATCACACACACCAATTTTAATAGGTTTCAAATATTATATACCGTCAAACTAGCCAACTCACATTTCGGCCGTTCATTTTGCACCTACTTGATGGACGAGTAAAAAGTATTCAAAACACTTGATTTTTTATTTTAGTTACTTTAAACAATGTAAATCAACTTTAGCGGAGTGGATCATGTATTTGAATGTCGTAGGATTAAGTTTGAGTAGGAAAATTCGAGCTCGAATCCTTCCGCATGTACCCAAATCGATCCCTACACATTCTAGTATGCCGCTTTGT
This sequence comes from Agave tequilana, assembly GCA_038442645.1. Lineage (NCBI taxonomy): Eukaryota > Viridiplantae > Streptophyta > Magnoliopsida > Asparagales > Asparagaceae > Agave > Agave tequilana. The sequence goes on along the minus strand of JAVJIF010008979.1, from coordinate 61,777 downwards.
GATAGTGGACACCAACAGACAGAGCGGCGAAAAAATAATATGAAAGAGAAGGAAAGATGGAGAAGAGATTTGATTTTGCTGGAAAGATAAGAAAGAGGAGAAAGAAAAAGGAGCAGAGAGATGAGAGGAGTGGAGGAAGAAGGGGGGGAGGGGAAAAGAGGTGGCTGGCAACTCTCTCTCATTGTTCTCGCTCTCTCTCATGGAACACAGACAAGCAGACGCGCGGAAAAAGTTTCTATAAAAATCACGGAGAAAAACTTCCTTCGGTTCGGTCAGTTTTAAATATATATCTATTTTCTAAATTTTTACTTAAAAAAGTCCTTGATTTTCTCCTAAGTAAATTTTTTTAAGAAAATATCTCTAACAAACACATGTTTGTTTTTAAAAATAACTTAACTACTATTTTTTTCTCTTTCCTTAAGTACCCTTAATGATTTTATTAGGACTATTTACCCTTTTTTTGGAATGGTTATTAGGACTATTTATTGACCATCACAAGTAGAAGCATGCTAGTTTAAATTCAATACAAAATAAAAGTACATTGTATCACTTTATTATTAACTTAGTTATATAAATGTTATTCAAAATAAAGCTTTCCAAATATTATTGATACAAATTTAACTGATGAAGTTCTTGGCTACAATGTACTATGAACTTCTCTCTATTTTCAAAAAACTGTCATAAACTTTGAAAAATACATAAAAATACCATGAAGTTAGCCTCTTTCAAAAAACTTGAAAAATACATAAAAGTACCATGAAGTTAGCTGCTTTCAAAAACTACCACAAGTAATTAATGAGGAACTTGAAAAAAGACCAAAATATCCACCAGTTAAAATTGAAGCCCAAAAACCATTTCTCAAGAGCTTAACCTTTTTATTGCAGAAAAAAAAGTATAATGGTCCTAAAATGGTCATGTGACCGTTCACTTAAAGTTATGTTGATGGTTGATGGATGGTAGTTTCTTGAAAATTTAGAAAAATGTTCATGATAGTTTTATGCATATTAGAAAGTCCAATTTAATTTTTTGAAAAAGAGTAAAGTTCATGATAATTTTTTGATTTTAGCCAAGGTGTTTTTAAGGAACCCATCAAATAAATCTCACTTTGCTAAATAGTTTTAAATATGTTATAAAACTTAACTTTTCTTTTGAGATTGAGAGCATGAGGCTAATGTAAGATAAAATTCAATTGCTAATCTTTTCAGTAGATCTAATACTATAATATGGAGATATCATTATTACCCAATTAAGGACAAAAGTTTGTTGTTATTGCCAATTGAGCATTTCTCAAGGTGGCATTCACTTCCTTCCCTTGTTGAAGGTCGTGGATTCAAATCTCCTCATTCGCGATAAGTAAAGAGATTTTTTGAACTAAATTTGTAGTGTGCATTAAGAGGCTTATTATGCAACGATTCGACTTTGCTGCGTATGGAGCGTATGAGGCTCGATTGGCAGTTCGTGGAGGGCTCACTCACGCATATAATGGCTATACATAGAGACTATCAGCAATTTCATGACGACTCTTACAGCGATTCATAGGTGTACACTAAGCTTTTCAGTCTCCCTCGCGGGAGTTTCTTTCCTCCATTATGTTAAGAGTTTATTTTTCCACTTGGAGCTAGAATTGATGCAAGCTTAGTGGCCTTTTCTTTTAAAAAAAAAAGTTGTTTGTTGTTATTTTGTTAACAAACCAAATTTCTTTCTCCCCCTACTCTACTATGCCCCCCCCCCCCCCCCCCCCCCCCCCCCCCCCCCCCCCCCCCCCCACCCCCCCCACCCCAATTATATATTTGTTTATTTAAAAAATTTTCATCAATGTATCTGATAATATATTACTATTTATCACACTATCATATTTATGTTTGTTTTCAAAAATAAAAATGAACATCTAGTTTTCTGTAGGAAATATCTAATAAAATTACTAGCAATTCCATATAATTACTTCATTAAATTTATTAGCAATCACAATTGATTTATATATAATTTTGCTCAATACACATTGTTGCTATTTTGGAACCTCCCAAATCTCTCTCATAGCAAGTGTTAGCACAGTGATAAAACTTTTTTGCTGGGGGGCAAGAGGTGTGGAGTTCAAATCTCGTTTGCAACATGCTACGACCTATATTCTAAAAAAAAAAATATCCCTCTCATGTATCTCTATCTTCTTTCAAAAAATATAAATTAACAAAATATCTAATAACACTTTACAACATTCCATATCATCATCATATTTTATATTTGTTCTTTCAAAAATAATAAATCTTTAATTTGATGGAAAATATCTAATGAAATATTACCATAAATTCAATCTTATTCAATTGATTGTTTTTTACTTTTGTACCAAGCCAAATCCTCTCTCTCATCTTTCGGAGTGAATCCTTGACTAATTTTAGCTATCAAACTATCTTTCATAGCATTGCCAAATCAACATATATTTGTGTTTTGAAAAATAAATTTAAATTTATCATTTAAGAAAAATGACACTGGTCACAAGATTTGGGTTTAGAAGCCAGAGGAAGTGAGCCCTGCCAATGGCGGTGTGAAGAGCTTGGCGGAGGTTCACTCGAGATCAGAGATTTTCGCTAGAATAAAAACAACCAAAATTTAATATGTTGAGAAATAAACAATCATAGGAGATATGATTCCAAAGTAAGGGAGAGAGCCAAAAAGATGATACAGGTAAACATTTCAGCAGAATCCACAAAAGAGAGGGAGAGACTGGAGAAAAAAAATGTAATATCCCTATTCACTAATACTCTTTTAATATAATTAATACTGATATTTTGATTTATTTTAATTCATAAGTATTAATAAATTAATTTTTTTAAGTAAAATATCTTTATCTGAAAGAAGAATTTTAAAATTAATGTATGCATACATGTGCGTGTCCATAAGTATTTGAATGTATATGTTTATTCTATAATTGTAATACTCATATTTAATTATACTAGTAGTAATAATATTATTATTAATAATAATACTTTATAAAGCAAATTAATGAGAAGCCAAGCCCCCACTCTTTTCCTTTTTTTTTTTTCATTTCTGATTTTAGCTAGCCAAGTCCAAAATCCTAGACCTTTTCTCTTTTTCTTCTATCTCAATCCCAAAGGCCTAAAGCTAGCCCATTTTCCTTTCTCTCTTACTTTTTCCTTTCTCTCTCTCTCTCCCTGGCTTCACCCCACGCTACCAACGCACCCCTCCCCTATCCATATGCCGCCTTCTCTCTAAGAGCTCCTCCTCTTTCTTTTCTTCGTCTGCTTCTTCTTCTTCTTCCTCCACTTCCTCCTCACTCTCACTCTCTATCGCTCCCTCTTCTGCATTCTCTTTCCTTCTTGAGCCACCAAACCCAGGTCGCCGGAGACCACCGATACTATAGGCCCAGGCAGCCAACGCCGCCACGCGTCTAAACCACCGGCCAGATCGCGTCCCCTCTGCCATCGTATAACACCTTCTCCTTTTTCATTCACTCTTCCTTTCACTTTCTCTTTCTCTCTCTTTCTCTTGCATCGTAGGATACCACCACCTTTGCCACCGAACGACCGACCCTCCACTGAAGAGATCTGCCATCCTAACTACCACCCACCAGTAGCTGTCACCAACACCAGCACCACAACACATGTTCTCTCCTTCCCCTCCTCCACTCACTACTTCAGAAAGTGAAATACGCGTCAGATTAAATCCGATACGAAATGAAAACAGCGTCGGTTGTATAACAACATCTAGGAGACGTGAAAAGTCGGTGATTTCGCGTCGAATTAAACCCGACGCGAAAAAGAGATTTCGTGTTGGATCCATAAAGAACTGACGTGAAAGGAATGACCTTTCGCGTTGGTTCTTTATAGAACCGACGTTAAAGGATCTTTTCGCATCGGTTTTCTAAAGAACTGAAGTGAAAGATCTCATTTTTTTAAAAATTTAAAATTACAAAAATCATAGGATCTTTTCGCATCGGTTTTCTAAAGAACTGAAGTGAAAGATCCCATTTTTTTAAAAATTTAAAATTACAAAAATCATTTTACATACAGAAATAATGTTTATAGATAACAGAAACACAGATACATTTTACAGATATCAAAAACACAAATCCTCATCAAATACATATCTGCCATGTAAATTCACCCAATACATGAAATATATATCCAAATACACATTACACACACACACACACATTCATATATATTTTCGAATGCATATCCAATACTAAAACAACACATTCACCAAATTGAAACATGCATCAAATTGAACATGCACCAAAATGAGAGTGAAGCTAGTTTTACTTGACATCCTGTGTGTGTGTGTGTGTGTGTGTAATAACATTTGCACTATATTCTAAAGCTTGTATATACAACACCATTTATACACTTCCTCTTGGGATTTAATCAGCTATAATTAGAATGAGAAAACTTTAACATAAGTATCCAACATAAATGACGTATAAACTAAAGTGTTAACAAAAATACTTACTATTAAAATGAGATAAAAAATTATCCACTCACTCCACCTGAATTTATTGATTTCATTTTCCGTATATGTTCTTCCGGAATTGAACTGCAAACATATTAAAATATTTTTGTTAAATTTAATAAAAATCTCGGATGCAGAAAATTATACCTTAGTTAGAATAGCATTCAATCGAAAGTGGATAATATGTCACATCATCCGCATAGCATAGTATCCACACTGACTGCTATCGGGTTGACGAGGACATTAAAAGAAACATGAAATGCATATTAATGCATAAATAGATTAAATATTATTATTTAAAAATAATAATAAATAATAAATACCTTAATAATATTCCATTTAGATTTCTGTGAAGCCCGTATACTTTGATTCTCACTTGTTAATTTGAACATGAAGAGGGCCCTTTTCATAAATTTAGAATATTAAATATTAACATATTAATTAAGATTAAAATTTGTTAATAGAGCTAATGAAAAAAATACAAGTTTCAGACACTTATATATTAATCACGGTCTTAATATGAACTTGTACCACAACGAACATAACCAATATACAATATACTTGTGAAGGTCAACAATGCACAATACCTAATGTGACCTATAAAAATAACAATTAAATTTTATTATAAAATATGAATTACTTACCCTGTATTATGTGGCATAAAAAACAAATGCCCGATATGAATCTTTGCATTGTTTTTGTGATATACTTTGTCTTTATAACTCTGTCACTAGCATTTGTACCCATGGTGACAACGGTAAAATTTAGGCAAATAAAATCATAGTCTTGAGTTATTCTCGTTTTGACACATAAGTTATACAAAAATCTAAAAAATATCACAAATTATCAATTATAAAACATAAAAATATTAAATTCTAAAAAATTAATAAAAATTAATGACTTACTTAATATACATAGAAATGGTAGACCCGCTATCTCATTTCTGAATCCAAACTGCGCGATCTCATTTTTGACGATATAAATCGTGTGATCGTGTCCCATGATTATTTTCAGCATGGGTACTGAAATTGTGTAATCATTTCTCATCACACTCATAAACATCTTCTGATGCCTTGATTTTTGAGTTATCTTCGGCTCTAGCTGGTTGTGTAAATTGGCCGGCTAATATGTGGGGATGTGATCGGGGAAAAACCGTACACAAAAAGTGTTATTTTGAAAAGTGTGTGCTTTGGCTTTCTCAATACTTCTGTTATAGCATAGAGGCTAAACGGGTCGAATCCACAAGGACAGGAGGCGATAGAAGGTTTCACGGTATGTTCATGTGTGTGTTAAAGTTTCTTTAATGTTTCAAATAATCAAAAGAAAAAAATAAAAAGTGAAAAGGGAAGAGTACGGTGAAACATGAAGAAGTAGGCACATAGAAGAAAAGACATTTATGATTTTTGATATATTTCAAAAACAAAGTGAAAAAGAAAGAAAACTCATAGCTACTAACTACTAATTGCTCCACTAACCATGCTAACTTTTTAGTCATAGTTGCCTCACATGTATCCTTGGCCATCACTAGTCCTTGGTTCAAGAGCGTTTCAAAGCACAATGATTTATCACATATGTTGCATATATATTGTCACCTTACCATACTTTTTAGCTGATAAATCCTATTAATAACTTTCTTTTTCTTTGTTAAATGTAGGCCCAAGTGCTAAAAGAAAGAAAAGAGAAACAAGCCCAAAAGCCCACCAAATTCTGATTTAATTCAGAATAAATTCGAAATGAAGAAATCAGGGCAAAATTTGGCATATCAAGAGGTTGAGAAGAATCCTCCTTGAATCAAGCAGTTAAAGCCACACAATCAAAGTCTGCTTCGTCAACTTTTGGAGCTGAAACAAGAAAATCAGCAGAAGATACGGGCAACTCACCTAACCAGTGTTCCCCTCCAATTAGGTGTGGCCACACGGCCACACCAGGGCCGCGGAAACGCGGCCCTAGTCGCGTTTCTGCGGCCAAGTTGATTCAGTTGGGGAGCGTTTGCTCCCCAATCTTCCCGGGATCCTCTCCTTTAGGTTTTTGCCTATAAATACTGGTTTAAGCAAAGAAAAATGTAGCGAAGACTAGGATTAAATTTTGTGTTTATTTTCTTAGGATTTAGGCTCTTTGTTAGGTAGCACAAAAGTTGTAATCTTATTTTTTACTTTATAGTCCAGCATCAAAACTTGTGAGAGAGAGAAATTGAGTGCTTGTACTTGAAGATTGAAGTGACATCAATACAAGAGTCGAGCCGCGTTTTCTTCTACTTGCAGTACAGTATGATTTGCATTATGTCTATGCTTTCTTCGTTGTTTTCTATGGATAACTAAACGGTTTTCTGGGCTCGCTATCATAACTCTCTCTTGCTCTTCTTCTCTCCTATTTTTAAAAGAAAAAGACCCGATGATTTATATGAATGCCTCACTTAAAAGCCTTTCTTTTTGAAAGTGTTCTTGAAGGCACATGAGGATGGGTTTGGATTGTTGAATTCTCACTTCTTTCATGAACATCTCTTGAATTGTTTTTACTTCATTTTTGCTTCTTCGCGCTTGATGTTTTAATATTCAATTCTAACGATTTCTTGAAGAAAAGACTACACTCTTCCAACCATCTTATGTGCTTTGCTTAAAGCTTTCTAAAAATTAATTTTAAGTTTTGTAAACGATCACTTTGAGGCACTTGATATTTTAATGGAAGAATGAACAATTGAGTAGTGAGATAGTGAGCCCAGATTTTCTTCATTATTATAAACAACAAAACAATTTTCAAGCTTTCTAAATCACCTTCTCCAAAACCTTTTCTAAAAGTTGCAATTTCTCTTTTAATCATCTCTTTCTTTCCATCCTCTTTTCCATTAAAAAACGAATGCAATTCCTTTTTTGAGCAATTCACCGAAACGCTTCCATCGCATTCCTCCTCGTGGACACAACCCGTTAGCCACAAGCTATACGGTAAACTCTTAAACTCTTTGATTGTTCCTTTCTTTTAGCAATCAATTTTTGGCGCCATTGCTGGGGAGGGAACAGTGTATTTGTTTTTTTAATAAGTTTTGTGTGTTGTTTCAGGGACTCGAAGATTCAGACCTAGCATTCAAGCTTTACAAAAGAAAACTTGAAAATTGTGTGCCCCTACTTTCGAAAGTAGGAAACATCATTTCAAGAAATTGCATTGCAAAAGCTTAAAAATTTCATTGGACTACTAAATTTTTTTTTACAGGACATATTGCTCGCAAAATTAAGTTTTTGTACGTCATATTTTTGCTATTTCTGCTATCACCATCCCTGTTTTAATCCAACAGTAATTTGAGTGATTGTGAATTGCTTAAAAAACGTTTAGACTTACATTCTAGGCATTTGTCTAATTACGTTTACTTTACAATTACTGTTGAAGAGAGCTGGAGACAAGGTATGTATGCATAGCATATAGTTTAGGAAACATTCTTAGGTGATATTTGCTTTTGAATGCTACTTTTCTATGTCTTGCACACTTTGCACAAATTAATTCTAAGGGCAAAATCCAAGTCAAGATAAGGTGGGGAAGTCATTACCCTTCCTTAGCCCACAAACTATCTCCAAGCACGCACAACCTAAGCCTAAGTAAAATCTAATAGACGTTGGCCTTAGGGACATCTCGAACTTAGTAGGAGATTATCCTAAAGAGGGAAGGCGTTGGAAATTGACTCCTGCCAAATAGTGTCTAGGAAGGGGATTGAGGGCCGAAAGCCCGAAGATTGGTGGTTACTTAATTAAGGAACGTCTTTGACGGATAACCTCCCACCAATCTTGCCCTGACCTGGCTGATTAGCTTGTGGTCAAAGTCTACATTGTACCTCTAGTGGACAATCAACTAGTTAGGAGTTGTCTAGGTCAAGATTACCTTAGACTAGGCTTGGTTGTTTTCTTTTTCTTGACTATTGGTGAACTTATTTGTGATTGTAATTGTGTATGCAAGTATGGTCAAGAGACCCTAATTCATCTAGGTTAACTAGAAACACATCACCACCCAAGTTCGAAACAAGACCAGATTCGGTTATGGATCGACCGACATCTTTGCAGGATAGGTTTTATCCCATTAGAACATCACTTCCATCCTGCATCCAACTTCCATCGGTTGGTGAACACAATTTTGAGCTTAAGCTACAGTTCATTAATATACTCCCTAAGTTCCATGGCTTAGAGACTGAAGATGCTTATTTCTTCATAAGAGAATTTGAGGAAGTATGCTTAATGATGAAAATCTCACACCTTACAGATGATGCTATTAGGTTGAGATTTGTCCCATTTGCTCTTAAGGAACTAGCCAAGAAATGGCTCTACAGCTTAGCGGCCGGCTCTATCACATCTTGGGATGGTTTCATCAAGGTCTTCTTGAAGAAATTCTATCCAATCCACAAGACCGCTCTCGTTAGGAAGAACATCATGCAGTTCAAGTAAGAACCTAGTGAACCGTTTTGGAGGTACTTTGAACGCTTCAAAGACCTCCTTGTCCATTGTCCTCATCATGGAATAGAGAAATGGCGATAATGTCAAATTCTTTATGATGGTTTAGACTACTCGACCAAGACCCTCTTAGAAAGCATGTGTCAAGGGGGATTCTTGCAGAAGGATGAGCATGAAGGATGGGATTTATATGAGAATCTAGCTGAAAAGACCATCCAATAGGAACCTACTAGTGAAAGCTCTAGAAATCCTAAATCTATCTCTTCAAAAGGAGGTCTCCATTCAATTGATTCATCCATAGCTAACAAGGTTAAGTTAGCTAACCTAGCGAGAAGACTGGAAGCTCTAGAAACTAAGGAACCAAGTCCAGTCAATCAAGTCAGTCCGAACCAAGTTCCAACTCCGGGTTGTACTTACTGTCAGGCCATGAATCATGTGTTTGTGGAGTGTCCTGTATTTCAAGCTCACCAATATTTTTCTGAACCAATGAATGTGGCCTTCTCAAGGCCGACCAATGATCCTTACACTCCAACGTACAATCCTGGCTGGAGAAATCACCCCAATTTCTCATGGAGCCAACAAAATAATGACCACCCACGGTCAAACCACTTCCATCATTCCAATAATTCTTCCAATCATCAACCTAACTTTTCCAATCACCCTCACAATTCTCCCAACAATTTTTAAATTATCAATAAAATTTTCCCAACAAACTCCACCATCTTCCTTCCAGAATCCTCAACTCGAAAGGAGAATGACTGATTTCGAGAGAAATATGGAAAGGTACATGAAAACCAAGATTCTCTCATACAAACAATACAGAGGCTAGAGGGTCAAATGAGCCAGTTGCCAACCCACAACATGAGAGGCAAAAGGGTACCTTACCCAGTCAACCAATTATGAATCCTAGGAATTCACAACAAGCTCATTTGGTTGAGGATCAATCACTGAATCAATGTAATGTTGTTCATACATTGAGGTCGGGAAAGAAAGTTGATAACAAAGTGTCAACACCACCTAATCCTAATCAGCACAATCACACTTCAGCATCCATCTCATCTAATCCCACCCCTCCTAAATTTGATGAATCTGAAAAAGATAAGTCAACCAGTCATGTGCACCAGTCTATAGCACCATTTTCTAATAGGCTGAAAAATAAGCAAAATCACACATGGATAAGATAATTGAGATCTTTAATCAAGTGAAGATAAATGTGCCACTTCTTGATGCCATCCAACAAGTCCCATCTTATGTTAAGTTTCTTAAGGACATGTGCACCAAGAAGAGAAAGACTAATGTACCAAAAAAGGTCTTCTTAGCTACTAACATTAGTGAGCTACTATCGGGTCCGATCCCTGTCAAGTACAAGGATCCAGGTAGTCCAACCATTGCCTGCACAATAGGACAAGCCGAGATTAGTCGTGCACTTCCTGACTTGGGGGCAAGTATCAACTTGCTTCCATTCTCAGTTTATCAACAACTCGGGTTGGGCGATCTTAGTCCAACTCGAGTCACTATCCAACTGGCTAACCGTTCAGTGAAAGTTCCAAAAGGGGAGATCAATGATGTCCTTATCCGGGTAGGGAAGTTTATTTACCCTGTCGATTTCATAGTTCTAGAGACACAACCTGTGTCCAACTCCAATCATAGGGCTCAAACTCCTGTTATCCTAGGGCGACCATTCCTTACTACTGTCAATGCCATCATCAATTGTACGAATGATCCATGAGGTTAACTTTTGGAGACATGACTAGAGAAGTCAATGTCTTCAACCTTGAAAAACAACCTCGTAAGATAAGGGATCAAACATTTGAGGTGAATTTTGTTGAAAATAATTGTGATGAAGAAAGTGAAGATATAGAAGATGAGTCGCTGTTTCTTAGTGAATTATTCAATGAAGGCGATTATCTTGATGAGAAGGAATATGTCAGAGATCCTAATATTAAAGTACCCTTTGAAAAAGGGAAATTTGATTTGAATATCTTCACTTTCGATGAGCCAACCAATAATATATCGCATGAGAATATAGTTCAAGAACCTCCGATTGATATACTCTTTGAAAACCTTTTCGAAGAAGAACTCATGTGTTTGGATGAACCAACTAGAGGTCATTGGTTAATTATACATTTCCAGGTGAAAGTGTTGATTTAAGCTTTGAGAAGATTTATGGAACTGAGTTAGAATTCCTAGGCATTCATAATGAGGAAGTTCCAACTGAGAAGGGTGGTGGTGGTAAATTTTTGAATAATGATTGTGACAATATGAGGAAGAAACACTTAAAGAAGGTGAGACTGGGGAGGCAAGAAGCTAAAATGACAAAACACTTGGCCTCCCTACTGTGCCCTATAAAGAGGACCCATTGGAATGATGGGCAGAGAGCTAGAGGGCTAAGACCGAAAAAGCTCTAGGTGTGGGTGAAACTTGATGTTGTACATATTTCTATATAATATATGCACCTCTTTTACATTTCATTTCATGCATGTATACATTTCTTTCATACATGGGGGCAATGCATGAGATAAGTGTGGGGAGAGTTCTAACATGGTTCTACCATGACTGATATAAAAAAAAAGAAAAAAATATATATATAAAACAAAAATAAACTTTTTGAAAGGTTAGAACAATATTTTGATATATTTTTTTTGTAAGAAATTAAGTCAATTTTAAGGAATAAGAGAATCATAATTAGGATTTCTTACACTTGGTCAAAATAAGATAACTTGTTTGATTTTTAGGGTCAGGAAGAAAATTTGTGAAAGTAATTTAGTCTTGATATTTACCTTGATAACATATGCACACTAAATACACTTACACACTTAGGGTTTAAAAACAGAGACTCTTATGTCTTATAAAAAAAATTATAAAAAAATATAAACAAATCTAATTATTGATTAGCTAGGTGCTTTGGCCTAAGCAAGCCTTAGTATTTATGCAAAAGATAATTAGATAAGTTTGAAAAAAAATGTGTATATAAATTCTCTGATTAAGCTGGGTATTTATGCCTCATGAAGCATAAGTATTCACGCCTAAAAGGGGTACATCGTATAAATAAAAACCTTAGTTTTGTGGCTTATCTGCTCGAGTATTTAAGTCCTTAGGGGTGTTTTCTCACCTGGTGCCCTAAAACTGTCCGGTTTGGGTGTCACCGACTGAAGGCTCGTTATATGGGCAGATTAGAAAGACTAGTGAAATTGAGGAATAAATTCCATCAAAAATAAATAAGGTATAGGAGTTAATGTTAAAGAACCCTTAGTCAACTTCACAGTCACGATGGTGCATACGACTCAGGGTAAATTAATAGACTAGATGAGAAGTACAATTTAACTCCTTACTTTAATTGATGATGTTTTTGAATAGAGACTAAGTTTAGGAATGAAAAATTTGATATTCCTATAACTTATAGATTACTTAAAGCCTTACAAATATACTTCAAATATTTTCTCTTTTCAAAATGCTTTTCAAAAATACTAACTTTTTTCTCTTTCTTTTTAGATTTTGTGGGTGCAATCCACTGAAAACCCTCACGAGACAAAACTCGTCCTCTAGGAGTAACCTAGAGGTTTAACGGCTTGTTACACATGCTCAGTGCAATCGAGTGACCTGCGAAAGTGGTCTAATAAGCCTTAGTATAGTTTAGATGTTTTGCTCGAGGGCGAGTAAAAGATAAGTGTGGGGTGTGATTTGTCACATATGTTGCATATATATTGTCACCTTACCATACTTTTTAGTTAATAAATCCTATTAATAACTCTTCTTTTTCTTTGTTAAATGTAGGCCCAAGTGCTAAAGGAAAGAAAGAGAAACAAGCCCAAAAGCCCACCAAATTCTGATTTAATTTAGAATAAATTCGAAATGAAGAAATCAGGGCAAAATCTTGGCATATCAAGAGGTTGAGAAGAATCCTCCCTAAATCAAGCAGTTAAAGCCACACAATCAAAGGCTGTTTCGTCAACTTTTGGAGCTGAAACAAGAAAACCAGCAGAAGATACGGGCAACTCACCTAACCAGTGTTCCCCTCCAATTGGGTGTGGCCACATGGCCACACCAGGGCCGCGGAATCGCGGCCCTAGCCGCGTTTCTGCGGCCAAGTTGATTCAGTTGGGGGAGCGTTTGCTCATCCAATCTTCCCGGATCCTCTCCTTTAGGTTTTTGCCTATAAATACTGGTTTCAGCAAAGAAAAATGTAGCGAAGACTAGGATTAAATTTTGTGTTTATTTTCTTAGGATTTAGGCTCTTTGTTAGCTAGCACAAAAGTTGTAATCTTGTTTTCTACTTTGTAGTCCAGCATCAAAACTTGTGAGAGAGAGAAATTGAGTGCTTGTACTTGAAGATTGAAGTGACATCAATACAAGAGTCGAGCCGCGTTTTCTTCTACTTGCAGTACGGTATGATTTGCATTATGTCTATGCTTTCTTCGTTGTTTTCTATGGATAACTAAACGGTTTTCTGGGCTCGCTATCATAACTCTCTCTTGCTCTTCTTCTCTCCTGTTTTTAAAAGAAAAGACCCGATGATTCATATGAATGCCTCACTTAAAAGCCTTTCTTTTTGAAAGTGTTCTTGAAGACACATGAGGATGGGTTTGGATTGTTGAATTCTCACTTCTTTCATAAACATCTCTTGAATTATTTTTACTTCATTCTTGCTTCTTCGCGCTTGATGTTTTAATATTCAATTCTAACGATTTCTTGAAGAAAAGATTACACTCTTCCAATCATCTTATGTGCTTTGCTTAAAGCTTTCTAAAAATTAACTTTAAGTTCTTAAATGATCACTTTGAGGCACTTGATATTTTAATGGAAGAATGAACAATTGAGTAGTAGGATAGTGAGCCCAGATTTTCTTCATTATTATAAACAACAAAACAATTTTCAAGCTTTCTAAATCACCTTCTCCAAAACCTTTTCTAAAAGTTGCAATTTCTCTTTTAATCATCTCTTTCTTTACATCCTCTTTTCTATTAAAAAAATGAACGCAATTCCTTGTTTTGAGCAATTTACCGAAACGCTTCCATCGCATTCCTCCTCGTGGACACGACCCGTTAGCCACAAGCTACACGGTAAACTCTTAAACTCTTTGATTGTTCCTTTCTTTTAGCAATCACACGACCCATAAGATAATTGATCACATCCAAACTCAACAAACAAGTGCAAGCTACACTTAAACCATCAAAAATAAAAAGAGCAAGCATAGAATAAAGTAATGTTAACTTGTTAGAGAGTTGGGATGTTAGAGTGTTAGAATCCATCATCATGAGCCATCAATGACTCTTGTAAGAGTAAGGCCAAGTAGAGGTTATTAGATTTATATGAATTATCAAGTAAGAAGTAAGTAAGTTAGTGGTTAGCAGTTAGTTGTCATAAGAGAAAATTAGCTAAGTATGTAAAAAGAGTTAGAGAGAAGAAAGCAATGAGAGGTAAAGAGAGAACTTTTCATAGATTGTTATCTTCCATTACAAGAACTCTTACTTTCATCCTATGTATTGCTCTCTTCCCTATTACAAGATCTATAAGAAATGAAAAATATAAAAGAGAAAGAAGAAGAAAAACTAACCTAAACTAAAAAAAGAAACTACCCTACCCTAAAAACTCCTAAAAACTCTTCCCCATTCAATTCTACTCAACAGTGGGGTTTTATAAGCAAAATTTTTGGGGGGGGGGGGATACCAGGGGGATATACTGGGCCATACGGGGCCACGCGTCGAAGTATGACGCGGGGCTCCATAGCATGGCCGCAGAAACACGGCCATGGCCGTGTTTCCGCGGCTATGCTGCGGCCAGAGCCGCAACACCAGGGTGTGGCCCTTGTACCTGCAGTATGGGATAGGTTCTGACCTCTGATTTCTTTTTTTCTGCTCCCAAAATTGGCAGATTGGGCTTCAAACTCTTGGGCTTCTTCTAGGCTTTAAAAATCCCAGATAAACTAAAGTTTTGGTCTTCTTCTTCACCTCATTTCATGGACCTAGAAATACACAAAAAAGTCATTATTTAGCAAAATTTTATAAAGAATAAGTGTGAAATATGGTATGAAATATGCAATATTGGAGACTAATCACACCCCCACACTTATCTTTGCTCGTCCCGAGTAAAACAGAAAAACTAACTAAGAAGATTATTACATCACTTTCGTAGGTGACGTGGTTGCATTGAGTATGTGCAATAAATAGTTAAACCTCTAAGATTTTTCTAGGAGTTTTGTCTCCTGATGGTTTTCAGCGGATTACACCCACAAAATCTATAAAGAAATCAAATGTTAGTATTTTGAAAACGTATTTTGAAAGAGAGAAAAATGTTAAAATATTTTTATAAAAATTTAAGGGATCCAAGGTCATAGGTTAATCAGAAATTATTCTTTCTTAAACTAAATTTAAATGCAAAATCTTGTTATAAATTAAATGTAAGAATTTAAAATTGAATCGATTATTTGATCTTTCATAAAAACTCTTAGAAAATACTATAAAGATTTTTGGGATATCGACTAACTTTCATGTCATTTAATTATACTAATTTTTTTTTTCTCTTAGTTTTTTCAAGTTTTCTAGCTTACCTGGGTAGTAAGCCTTTAGCCGATTACTCCCAAACCAGATGATTTTAGGGCACCAGATGAGAAAATATCCCTGGGCTTAAGAACTCGAGTAAACAAGGCCACAAAATTAAAAGGGATTATTTTATTTTTGTCCACCGTTTTAGGTGTGAATACTCATGCTTCCTGAGGCATAACTACCCAGCTTCAATAAGTGGTTTCATCATCATTTTTTATATATTTTTATGGCATTTTCAGTCTTTATTTCAATCCCAAAAAATTATGTAAGTGTGAAGTGCATATATCTAAGGCAAAAAATTTAAGATCAAATTATTTTTTTAATCTTACTTTCTTATCCTAAAATTTAAATAAGATCTATTATTTTGATTTAGTTTAAGAATTCATAATTTTACGTCTTCTTAATTCCTAATATCCTCTTAACTTTCTTAAAAATAAATCAAAACTATTTCTCTTATTTCAAAAAGTTTTGTAAAAAGAAAAGAAAAAGAAAAAAAAGGGTTTCTATACAAAAGAAAAAATCTAAAAACTTTCTAAAAAGAAGTGTAAAAAAAAGAAAATATAAAATAAATTATGTTAGTAAATCCTCT
Organism: Agave tequilana; assembly: GCA_038442645.1. Lineage (NCBI taxonomy): Eukaryota > Viridiplantae > Streptophyta > Magnoliopsida > Asparagales > Asparagaceae > Agave > Agave tequilana. Next base: position 45,755 of record JAVJIF010008979.1, on the reverse strand, counting down.
CCCACACTTATCTTATGTATTGTCCTCAATGCATTGTGAATGTGTATATGTATGAAACAAATGAAAAGAGAAGGAAAATTACCTCATGGTGGTGGTTTCAGTGGTGGTCTAATTAGTCCACAAAATGCGGTCCAATTCAAAAATTGTAGATCTTGCAGAAACCTACCAGTGACCTCTCTAATACGACCCAGTAAAAGAATGATTAAGTAAATGGTCTTATTTAAAATAATTATCCCCATCTAGTTCTCAATTTTCAAAATAATTACTGAGTCATTTTGTTCAACATCCTTATCCAACAATGAAGTGTGATTTTGGGAGGTGATTGGTTTGGACTCAAATAGAACAGGAATAAAAATCGATATCGACTCGAGAATTTGACTTAGATCAAGTCGAGATTCAAAAGTGGGAGTCAAAATGAAAATACACCTAGGGGGGGTGAATAGGTGTCCAAGCTAATCTAATGATAATGATGCAGAATTAAAAACTATTTAAGCAAACTAAAGCTATTAAGCTAAACACACAAAGTATAACATAAGAGTGTAGCCGAATTCCTGGTAAAGGGCTCTGGACTATCTCCTTAAGATTTATCTAGATTAAGAGTTGAGGTGCCACTATGGCTTTCTTGGTTGAATACAAGTGTGAGCAAACAAACCAAGCATATAACAATTAAGCATAAGATATATCAAGCATATAAAGAGGTAAGCAATGTAAATAAGCAAGATATGTAAACACAAGTAAGAGAGAGCAATCACAAACACGGGAGATTTGTTTTGAGGTTCGAGCACTCTTGCTCTACGTTCCCGCCTTCAACACTATGAAGGATTTTCACTAAAAACGATCCCACTGGATCACTCGGTGCCGCAACACCTATAACAACTCCGGACCCACAAGTCCCTCACTTGTTCTCGCAAAAACAAACACATGCAAGCACGCTAGCTTGCCGAGGCTGCACCTCTTACAACTTCTCCAACCGCACGTCGGAACACTTGGTGATCACTTCACTTGATCACCACAAACACTTCTTCACCGAGGCCACATCTACAACACTTCATAATACAAGGATGTAAACTTGTGATTACTTCTCTTGATCACAAAAATAACTCTCACAACAAATCCTATAGGATGGATTTAGCAATGGAAAGCTCAAATATGTGTGAGAAAAATTAGTATAGAGTTGTGGTGAAAAATTGATAGGTAGTTAAAAGTGTATATTTATCATAATATTTCCCTACTTATTCTTTTATAAAGCACTGTTACGTAACATTTTATTGTTTAGTATTGTGCAGGCCTTGAGTAATAAAAAAATAAATAAATGAAGCCCAATTGAAGCCCAAAGCCCAAAAATCTCACAGGCCCACATGCATGATTTATTTTAGTAATTTAGAAGCTTCTGTCTTATCTAACCTAAACTAAACTCGGATTTTAAATTATTAATTTAAAATGTAGGGGAGGAGGAGTAAGGATAAAGTGGGACTCCTAATTGCTATTCAAATCTAGAGGAGGAGAAAGATAGAACAAGATGAATCATCATCCTAATTAAAGATAGAGATGGACTTCTATTTGAACCAGGTTGTTTGCACCACAAGATGAAGATAAAGGAGAGAAAATCTAAATTTAATTCGGATTCAGACTGGACACTCTTTAGTATTTCAATCATAACATTCTCTATCGAAACTTAAATTTGATGATTCAAGATGCTCCAGAAAGAAGACTTGAAGGACTACAAATCTTTGTTGATCACACTTTCTAATGCAGTCACCTGATAAGCTATATTCAGCGAGCAATATGATAACAGGTTGCAGGTCAGAATTGAATTTCTATGGATAAGTCAAAACAAGTTTGTAGATAAGAGGAGAATTCAAATTCAGAAATATTTTGCTCCTTTTATCTTCATACGCTTCTTATCCCTCTGGTTTTCTTCTATAAATACCCCTGCAGAGCAACAGAGGAAGGGCAGATCTCAGAAGCTCAGGTCTAGGGTTTCCTTTAGATCCTCTTTCTTTTCAAATTTCCTTGTATTTTTCTAGTTTTTATTTTTTTTACTTTGAAGAAGAGTTAAAGAAAGGAGAAGGCTTTGTACTGAGTTGGTGACAGATTCAATAAAGGTCATTATTCTTTTTCAATCTCTTTGCTATTTTAATTTGTGTCTCTTTTATTCTAATTTCATCTCTTTTATGTAATCTTTAAATACCATGCTAAATTTCACCATAATTATGTGTAACTAATTCTTTAGTAGCTTGCTAATCTCTCCACTAACTAAAACTTAGATCTATGAAGATAAATTGATTGAACTCTATGCATGTTAAAAACTCTAGGGTAAGTAAATAATAATTCTTGAAGATTAGTCATGAATTGAGTTAAACTAGGTTTAGGGTATACTATTTAATAATTATTCTTGGTTTATACTTAGATGCTTTGATGATTTAACATTAAGTTAAAACTGCTTTTCTTAAACTATACTTTGGGACTTTGATAAACCAATGCTTAGTTTTATCTAGTGTGCTGCCAACATGGTTTAATCTCTTTCTTACTTTTCTTTTGGATTTGAAGCAATAATCTAGGATTAACCTTTATAGGTTCAACATGATATTTATTCTTGATAGGCTAGTGTTTGGTTGTGGTAGATGATTAGTTGGCTATGCTTGTTCCTTCTATTTAAAATATTTGCTTACAATCATAATTTCTTCTTTTACAAGCTAATTGTTAGAGAATTCGTTTTGAAAAGCTTCCATCGCGTCTTTCCCTGTAGATCGACCCGTCTAGCCCTTGCTACGCAATTATATTGAGACGAGACTAAGAACTTTCTAGCTCTAATTCTTGACTTTATTTCCAATACAATTTTTCGTCTCAATAAAAAATTCAAGAAATCACTTTTAAAAACACTTTAAAACTCTCCTTTTGATATGAAAGTATTAGCCCTAAAATAAGTTAAGAAAACCTCTAATAGAGAAGGAAAAAATTGGCTTTGAAACTCTCCAAAATCTTGATGGAAACAGCCCAAAACAGCCCCCATTTATGGGCCTAAAAAATATAGCCGTTGGAGCCATCTCAGCAGAAAAATTTACTGTCGGTCGACTGGCCTGTCGGCCGGCCAATGATTAGATTTCTGATCGTTGGGGCGTGTCGGTCGACCGCCCTGTCGACCGTGCCCTGGGCTTTGACTTACCGATCGACCGCCCGGTCGACCGGGGCCAGATCCAGAGAGCACAGCTCTCTGGACGGTAAACCGTACGGTCGACCGGCCCTGGCTATGCACGTTCTGTGCACATCAGCCGACCGCCCGGTCAACCGACTTCTGGCTCGGTCGGTCGGTCGACCGCCAGAACACCTGGTCTGAAAATCATGGGTATTAAAACTTGGTTTAATAAAATCTTATAAATTTTCATAAAATCACATAAAATATACAAAAATAGGTTCATTGAAATACTTTGATGTACAAACATGTTTGATCAAAAATAATACATAATACAAATATTTTGAACCATTTTTGTGATATAGAAATTTTGCCTTAAACAAAAATCCGTATTTTTCAAAATCAATCTCCAATTTGAAAAACGATTTTTTCAAAACTTCTTCAAATACAAAAATAAGATATTTTAAACACTTTTGAAGCTTGGTGTATATGAATATGATCCATAACATATGAGATGAAATACCTATGTTTTTGACAATAAGCTGTAAAATAGGTTTTGATAAATTCAAAACTCAAACACATTATATAGAAAATATCAAATAAGTTTTTTATACATTTGAACCAACAATGTGCATGGATGAAATCCAAAACACATATAAATCATATAAACTCATTTTGATGAACTCTATTCATGAAACATAAAGATATTTATTTTGAAACTCAAAAACCAAAACGGTATTTTCTAAAATTGAAACTATTTTATGAAAACACATATAAATTTTTTGTGTGTGTATGACCTTAAGCAATCCACAACTAATTTATCCTTTACATTTTATCTAAAATACAAATCTTAATACTTACAAACATGACTTAAGTCTTCTTGAAAATTTTCTCTTGAAAACTTCTTCTCCTTCTTGACTCGGTCCAAATCTTGATCCAATGACCTAGACTCCTCTTGAGTACTTGATGCGATCATGATATGCGAGCTCTTGAATCAACACGTGCTAGCTTTAAAATTTAACTTTGAATCTTTTATTGAAGCTAAACACCTACTAGGATCTTGATCAAATATATGAGACTATATAAACCCAAGATCATTAGTACATAACTACATGAGTTAATCATCATCAAAACTAGAGCGATGGGCCTTTGGCCAACAATCTCCCCCTTTTGATGATGATAAAACTTATGGAGTTATATATGCATGGATTAAAGATAAGCTTTATAGAAGCTCCACCTTAACTCATCATAGCAATAAACAATAAATATATTCAATAAAGTGCATAAACCTAAACAAACATATATGCATAAACAGAGATTTAAACATGCATATATAAACTCTCAAAATTCTTCTCCCCCTTTTTGTCAATTCATCAATAAAGGGGTGAGCAAAATCAAACAATAAAGATGCATATGCAATATACATTCATGAAGAGGAGAGACGTAAAGTTAGCTCCCCCTGCATACATGCATTACATGGAGAAGGGATGACTAGACCCTAACCCATATAAAGTATAATATACAATATATAATCGGAGATGTTAAGCCCCCTACATACGTGTATCACGTAAAGAAGAGAGGTCAATGTCCTTAATATGAGATACACTCAACATGAATTTATATATAGAAGAGATGTTAAGCTCCCCTTGTATATAGGCAATACATATCAACAAATTTTTAAAAGAATTTTTGAATCTCTTTTAAAACAAATTTTCAAAATTTCTTGAGGTCAACAAAATAAATTTTGATATCAATGAAATCAAATTGTGGTTGACAAAAACGAATATTGGTATCAATTGAAAAAAATATTTTTAAGATACCAATAGTAGATTTTGATACCAATAGAATGTGAAACATGAAGTACATTTTGATATCATATAAATACCAATTGATATTAATGTATAAGCTTGTATAGATACCAATTAATATTTAGATAAAATCAAGCTTAACATAAACATAATTTGTGCTTTAAGAATGTAAAGATATTGTAAAACAAGCACAATCAAATCATATACATGTATGTATGAAATTTGAAAATACCAATTGAAATTTGAAGCATACATATATAGAAAATAAATATGAGTATACAAACATATAAAATATCATGAAGATTATGTGTATAGCTCATAACTATCACCCTATTCATGCACATAATAAAAGATATTCGTTAGGCATACAAGGCATGGTCGCCCATCCAACCATCCTTAAAGGGTAGAAATTTTCAAAAATAAGATTTGAAAATAGTTGTAAATTGAAAACACTACCAAATGAAGAATAAATAACTAGTTTAAAATAATTTTTGAAAAACTAGTTAAAGATTCTTTAAATATGAAAACAAATTATATATCCCATGAACATTTGTTTTACACAAAATTGACACTCAAGATTTATAAAGCTCATATAAAGCTCATAAAAACTAAGTCATAAGTAAACAAAAATAATGTGAGTGCACATGAATCATGTAAATGACATATTCATGAAAATAAACAATAAAGCTCAAAAACAAAACTGATATTAGAATTCTCTTTTTATAAACATGATATATCATATAATTATGTATGAATCATCAAAACTAGGACATACAATGTACAATCAAACAAATAATTGAGTACACAAAAAGAATAAGATATGTAAAGCCTGTATCTCAAAAATTGTATATGTATAATACAAGTTTTAATACATATGAACATGATATAGACATATAAGTCAAAATATGAATCATAAGATATGCATGTAAATCTATTTGAAAATATAAAGAAAGTTTTCAAAAATACATGCATAACTAGGCAACCAATCAACTCAACTATAGGCACAAGCCAACACATGATAGAGTATAGGTTACTTACACTAGCATATAAACATTTAAATCATTTTAAAGAAGAGGATGAAATGGTTACCAAAACGATGTACCTAATCCATTTCTCCAAAACATATGGTGGTCCTCCCACCAAACTTCCTTGACAACGATACATCAATAGGATATGTCCATCTAGTTCCATATGCATCCATCACCAAGGCACCATACTTCTCACGTCATGTGAGAGTCCACACCTACATCAAACACAAGAGGTGGAGATTTTAGTACCCATTTCTTTTTGGGTCCACGGGGGTTAGCATCATAAGGAACCCAAACATTTTTATTTGTAAAATTTACATTATTTATCTTATCAAAATAAAATATTGCTAAATGGCCTTTGCGGCCGCAATGTACAATTGTACAATTCATCATGCATATGAGTGGTGTGAATGTGAGCATGGTGTGCATATGCATGCCGTGAGTTATGTGCATGAACATGTGGAGCTTGTTTCTTTTGAAACAAGATTTTCAATTTAGAATGGTTAAATGCACAATTACTTAAAATTGAGCTCAAACAATCAATTCTATTTTTCAAGACATGAATCTCATTTTTATCAATAGTAGCATAAAAAATATGGCAAGGATCATTATTAGCATGGCAAGAATGAGAATCAACAATCTTTTTCTTTTTAGAAATGTTTTCTTTTTCTTTTGAAACAAATTTTCTTTTCAAATAGTAATTTTGTTCAAAAGCAATCTCTTTTTCTTTTTCCACCAAAATAATTTTATTTTTCAATTAATTATTTCCTTCACAAATATCATTTAATTTTGAAGATAAGAAAATATTCTCCTTTTTCAAAAATTTATTTTCTTTTGAAACACTTTCAAATTTGTTTTTAAATGAAACCTTTTCTTTTGAAACCAAATCATTTTTATTTTTCAAATTTTTGTTTTCCATTTTTAACAATTCATACTTTTTAAGAAGTTGTTAACAAAATGAAGCAAGCTTATCATATGACATGTCAACATCCTCATCAAGCTTGGATTCAGAATTTCCCTCAAGGGGGTTATCCCCTTGGACCATGTAGCATATGTTGGAAGCCTCACTTACATCATCCGAGTTGCTCCCTATATAATATTGTTTTTGTTCACTAAGGGATATAAGTGTGTTTCATACTATAAAAGCCGAATCAAAGTTAAAAATCCTACATAAATAATCATCATTTAGGGTTGACTTTAAAGCATGGATGGCTTTTGAGTTAGCCTCTAGATGTTTGCCATTTAAATAATATGAATCTTTCATAGTGGCAAGATAAACATGAATCCCTAAGGCTTTTAGGTACATGGACATCTTAACTTTCCAAGTTTGAATATTAAGAATGTCAAATATAGGAGGTGTCATGAGATCCATAAGTGTGTGTTCAAAAATAGTGATTAGCTAAAAATGAGGATTTTTAACTCAAGGTTGTTATCAAGAGCACCAAGCTCTGATACCAATTGAAAATACACCCAGAGGGGAGGTGAATAGGTGTACAAGCTAATAATAATGATGCAGAATTAAAAACTATTTAAGTAATCTAAAGCTATTAAGCTAAACACACAAAGTATAACACAAAAGTATAGCCAAATTTCTGGTGAAGGGCTCTGGACTATCTCCTCAAGATTCCTCTAAATTAAGAGTTGAGGTGCTACCATGGCTCTCTTGATTGAATACAAGTGTGAGCAAACAAACCAAGCATATAACAATTAAGCATAAGATATATCAAGCATAAAAAGAGATAAGCAATGTAAGTATGCAAGATATGTAAACACAAGTAAGAGAGAGAGCGCGCAATCGGAAACACTGGTCTACGTCCCCGCCTTCAACACTATGAAGGATTTCCACTAAAAATGATCCCACTGGATCACTCGCTACCGCAACACCTACAACGAGTTCACACTAGAACTCCGGACCCGCAAGTCCCTCACTTGTTCTCGCAAGAACAAACAAGCAAGCACACTAGCTTGCTGACGCCGCACCTCTTATAACTTCTCCAACCACACGTCGGAATACTTGGTGATCACTTCACTTGATCACCGTAAGCACTTCTTCACTGAGGCCACAACCTCTACAACACTTCACACTATAAGGATGTAAACTTGTGATCACTTCTCTTGATCACAAAAATAACTCTCACAACAAAGCTCCTATAGGATGGATTTAGCAATGGAAAGCTCAAGTATGTGTGAGAAAAACTAGGATAGAGTTGTGATAGAAAACTCAAGCAATCACTTTTGAAAACACTCTTGAAAACTCTCCTTTTGATATGAAAACCCTAAAACAAGTGGAGAAAACCTCTAATAGAGATGGGAAAAACTAGCTTTGAAACTCTCCAAAAATCTTGATTGAAGCAGCCCAAAACAGCCCCCATGTATAGGCCTAAAAAATATAGCCGTTGGAGCCAACTTAGCAGAAAAATCTGTTGTCGGTTGACCAGCCAACGGTCAAATTTCTGACCGTTGGGGTCTGCCGGTCGATAACCCGTCGACCGTGCCCTGGGCTTTGACCTACCGGTCGACCGCCCGGTCGACTAGGGCCAGATCCAAAGAGCACAATTCTCTGGATGGTTGCTCTCTGGATGGTCGATCGCACGGTTGATCGGCCCTGGCTGTGCACATTCTATGCACATCAGCCGACCGCCCGATCGACCGACTTCTGGTTAGGACGACCGGTCGGTCAATCGCTAGAAGACCTGGTCTGAAAATCTTGGGTATTAAAACTTGGTTTAATAAAATCTTATAAATTCCCATAAAATCACATAAAATCTACAAAAATAGGTTCATTGAAATACTTTGATGTACAAACATGTTTGATCAAAAATCAACACATATTACAAATATTTTGAACCATTTTTGTGATATAGAAATTTTGCCTTAAACAAAAATCCGTATTTTTCAAAATCAATTTTCAATTTGAGAAACAATTTTTCAAAACTTTTCCAAATACAAAAATAAGATATTTAAACACTTTTGAAGCTTGGTGTGTATGGATATGATCCAATACACATATGAGATGAAATATCTTTCTTTTTTACAATAAGTTCTAAAATAGGTTTTGATAAATCCAAAACTCAAATACATTATATAGTTTTTCTAAACATTTGAACCAACAATGTGCATGGATGAAATCCAAAACACATAAAAATCATATAAACTCATTTTGGTGAACTCTATTCATGAAACATAAAGATATTTATTTTGAAGCTCAAAAATCAAAACGGTATTTTCAAAAATCAAAACTATTTTATGAAATCACATATAAATTTTGTGTCTGTGTGTATATGAGCTTGAGTAATCCACAACTAATCTATCATTTACTTTTTATCTAAAATATAAATCTTAACCCTTACAAACATGACTCAAGTCTTCTTGTAAATCTTCTCTTGAAAATCTTCTTCTTCTTCTTGACTTGGTCCAAACCTTGATCCAATGAGCTAGACTCCTCTTGAGTGCTTGATACGATCTTGATATGCGAGCTCTTGAATCAACACGTGCTAACTTCAAAACTTGACTTCGAATCTTTTGTTGAAGCTAAACACCTACTAGGATCTTGATCAAATATCTGAGACTATATAAACGCAAGATCATTAGTACTATAACTATATGAGTTAATCATCATCAAAACTAGAGTGATGAGACTTTGAGCCAACACAAAATTGGTACAAAAATGTGGTCCAAATCAAAGAATTGATGTTCACACACTTTTCCCATTAATGGAACGTGATCGTAAAATATTGGTGATTTAATTTCACGGTATACTTGAACAGGATTCAATGTTGACTCTAGAATAGAGAAAAAATCTGATAAAAATACCAAAGTCAATATTGAGTCAAAAAGGAAAATAGAACTATTAACTTGAGATTCAGGATCATTTTCATATTCAATTTTAATTTAGGAAAGGGATACTTGCCAAAATGTCAATGTGATTTTCAAAACTTAAAATTTGGTCAAGTTCCAATGGGTGTACTGAAATTGAATCCTGGTTTTCAAAATAACATGATTCTTGGGTCCAATCGGTAGAATTAGGGATATAAGGATTGGTCAAAGGTTTATAAGAAAGACTTTCCTCATTCTCATTAATTAATTCACTGATTATTGAGTCTAACCTACTAATAGGCCTGGTAATAGAATTTTGAGTCTAAATCATGTCTTTCATACTCTTTGCAATTAGTTCTTCTTGAAAAGGTGAGTGTGAAAGTTAGTTTTGAAAATTATGGTGAAGTCGTAAGTTCATCAGATTTTGCGATTGTTGCTCTGACTTGCACAAAAGTTCCATATTTATTTTCAGGATGGATGGTTGTTCATTTTGAATTGGTGCGACTGAAAAAGATGAGTATGACTCTTGAAAATTTAGTTGAGATGATGAGTCTAACATATTTTGAAATTGTTGCGTTGTTTCACAAAAGACTTTCAAGACAGGTGTTATTAAGAGGATTTAATATTATATAAATATGAAGATATGGTATGAAATATGCAATTTTGGAGACTAATCACATCCCCACACTTATCTTTTGCTCATCCCGAGCAAAATAGAAAAACTAAATAAGAAAATTATTACACCACTTTCGCAGGTGACGCGATTGCACGAGCGGTGCAATAAGCCCTTAAACCTCTAAGTTTCTCCTAGAGGAGGAGTTTTGTCTCCTGAGAATTTTCAGCGGATTACACCTACAAAATCTTTAAAGAAAGAAATCAAATGTTAGTATTTTGAAAGCGTATTTTGAAATAAAAAAAGTGTTGAAATATTTTTGCGAAAATTTAAGTGATTCACGGTCATATGTTAACTAGAAATTATACTTCCTTAAACTAAGCCTAAATACAAAATCTTGTTATAAATTAAATGTAAGAATTTAAACTTGAATTAATTCTTTGATCTTTCATGAAACTCTTAGAAAAATAAGCACTACATGAACTGTGAAGATTTTTGGGATATCGACTCTAACTTTCATGCCATTTATTTGTAGATATTTTTTCTTTTTTCTTTCCTTAACTTTTTAGGCTTTCTTATTTACCTGGTAGTGAGCCTTTAACCGGTGATTCCCAAACCGGATAAGTTTAGGGCACCAGATGAGAAAACATTCCTAGGGCATAAAGCTCCAGTAAACATGGCCGCAAAACTAAAAGAGATTATTTTATTTCTGTCCACCATTTTAGGTGTGAATAATCATGCTTCCTGAGGCATAATTACCCAACTTCAGTAACTGATTTTTATTATCATCATTTTTAATATTCTTAATGGTATTTTTAGTCTTTATTTCAATCTTAAAAAATTGTGTAAGTGTGAAGTGCATACATCTAAGGCAAAAAATTCAAAATCAAATTATTTTTCCATTTTACTTCCTTATCCTAAAATTTAAACAAGATCTATTATTTTGACTCGGTTTAAAAATTTATAATTTTAGGTCTTCCTAATTCCTACGATAATCTTAATTTTCTTAAAAATAAATCAAAACTATTTCCCTTATTTCAAAAAGTTTTATAAAAAGAAAAGAAAAGAGTTTCTATACAAAAGAAAAATCTAAAAATTTTCTGAAAAGAAGTGTAAAAGAAATAAAATTTAAAACAACCTACGTTTGTAAACCCTCCCCCACACTTATCTCATGCATTGTCCTCAATGCATCCTGAATGTGTATATACATGAAACAAATGAAAAGGGAAGGAAAATTATCTCATGATGGTGGTTCCGGTGGTGGTATGATTGGGCCAAGCATTCTACCCAATCAAGGTAATGTGGTGGTTCACGAAACCTACTTTTATTGACCTCTTTTCTATTTACATATTTACAATCTCCAATATTAATAAGATCATGCAAGATCCTATCATGAAAATTATTCCATTTACATGACCAATCTTGGAAGATCATCACTGAGTCATTATGGTCAATACCTTGGTCCAACAATAGAATGTGATTTTGTGGAATGGATGATTTGGGCTTTAAAATGAAAAGTTTGGGAACCAATACTAACTCAGGAAAATCAATTTTGGGTTCGAGAGTGGGATAAGGTTCAAGAGTTGAGTTCAAATCAAAGAATTTAATTTCACATTTTGTTCCCATCAATGAAATGTGACTATCGAAAAGAAATGGTTCAATTTCAAAATTCATGGATACAAGAATCAATGTTGGCTCGGGCAATGGGTCCAACTTGCATAAGGATGCCGGAGTCAACATAGATTCAAAATTGGAATTGAATCACAAAGTTGTGGGTAGGCTTCACATTTATATTCAAGTTCAATTTCATTGAAATAAAAACTTGCCAATTTGTCAATAGGTTGATATTGGTCAAGTTCAAGGTTTTGTGGTGAAATTAAATCTTGGTCAAAGTCTTCAAGATTCTATGATTCTTGATTTTCATCAATATGATTAGAAGTGTAAGGAGTAGGGAGAGTTTTCTTATTCCTACACATGTCTTCCAATTGACTAAGTTTAGCTTCTATCATATTAAAAGGATCTCTTTGGAATTGAATCATGGATTCTATACTCTTTTCGAAGTGGGTATATTCTTCTTGCTGTGGGACTTGAAAAATAGAGTAAGGATCTTGGATTTGAAAACTTTGATGGGATTTCGAGTCTTCTAGATTTTGAATTCGTCGCTTGAGTTCCTCTAAAGCTTCCATCCTCTTTTCCCAGTCAATTGGTTCTTCTAATGGTTGTTTGGGATAAGGAGATATGAAGCTGGATGTTGTAAGGTGGTTGACTATATGACTCGGGAGAATTGTATCCCCACTGACTCTGTGAAGAGTGATGATAATTATTCCAGTCTTGTTCATAGTATTGGGACTGGGGCAAATATTGATTCGGATAAGACCAATCTGGCACACTTGGTTGGTTAGAGTTATGAAATGCCGGGTTGGTAATATCTGAGTCAAAAGAGGTCGGAGTGAAGTATAAATTCATATTTAGATTGAAAAAATTATTGTTGTTGGAAATCATATCACAATTTACACAAAAGAAAAACAAACAAACATAAACAACAAATAAAGAAAGAGAAAAAAGAAAACAAGCCTATGCTAGGGTTGACTTAGAAATAGACGACTCCTAACTGGTTAGACTATCCACGGGGGGTACATTGTCAGAATCTGACCACAAGTTAATCGGCCAGGTAGGGGCAAGATCAGTGGGAGGTATCCGTACCGGAGCAACATGCCTAATTATGCCAAACCACATCTTTGAAGTTTCGCCTCTCAGTCCCCAACCTTCGATACCGATTTGACAAGAGCTAACTTCTAACAACTTTTCCCTTAGGTCTGAAGGTTCACCTAGAGGGGGGGTGAATAGGTGAAGGCTAATCTAATGGTCACTAGGATGAATTATGCAAATAATGCGGAAGATAAAAGCAATTATGACCAAATAAAAACTTTTACACTAAACACCACGTATAACCAAAGAGTGTTGTCGAATTCCCCGTGAAGGGCTCTGGACAAACTCCTCTAGATTCCCGTTGAATGGGTTGAGGTGCCGCGTTGGCTCTCTTAGTTGAATACAAGTGTTAGTCAACAATCCCAAGCAATATATCAATATGAGCACAAAATGTATATCTAGCATATAAAGATGAACAATAAACACATGCAAGATATAATAAGAGAAAAGAGAGAGAGAGAGAGAGTGAGCAATCCCAAACACAAGGGTATGTTTCGAGGTTCGAGCACACTTGCTCTACATCCCCGCCTTCGACACACGAAGGATTTCCACTATGCAAGATCCCAATGGATCTCTCCTCGGTGCCGCAACACCTATCACACCGCAAGCCCACCGGCTCGCCGATGCCGCACCTCAAACACGAGTTCGCACCCGAACCCGAAAACACCAAGTCCACACTAGGACCCGAAACAATCACGAGCACACTTGCCCGTCTCCTCAAAGCACAAAGAAAAGATCTTTGGTGATCACAACACTTTGATCACCTAAAGGCAATCACTACAACACACCTATAGAATGAATAATCAATGGATAGCTCAAGTGTGGTGTGAGAAAAATAAGGATGAGAGTGGTGGAGGAAAACTCAAAGAATCTCTTTTAAACACTCTTGATAAATCTCTCCTTTTGATTGGAAATATTTGCTTTAAATCAAGTGGAGGAAAACCTCTAAATAGTTCAGGAAAAAACTGGTGAAAACCCACTTGAAAATCTTGGCTCAAAACAATGACAAGACCCTCAATTTATAGGCTGCCAGAAAACTAGCCGTTGGGGTCTGTCAGAGCTGCCGGTCGACCGGTGCGGTCGACCGCCAACGGTCGATTTCTGACCGTTGGAGTCACGGTCGACCGCCCGGTCGACCGACCCACTGGAGCTGAGAGTCTAACTCTCTGTCGGTCGACCCGTGCGGTCGGCCGAACTTTCCAGAGAGCTCTGCTCTCTGGAGCGGTCGACCGGCACGGTCGGCCGTCCTCCAGTACACAAAGGCGTGCACGTTTGTGCACGTCGGTCGACCGGTCCGGTCGGCCGACTCCTGGATTAGTCGACTTATAAAGGCTATTAGTCGACTTATTCGAAGCCTGAAACAGTTTTCTGGGATTTAAAACATGGTCTTATTGGCTCAAATAAAATCCCATAAAATACATAAAAATCTACAAAAATAGTTTAACCAATATACTTTGATATACAAACATGCTTGCACAAAATCAAGGCATGTTATAAAAGATTGGACTATTTTTGTAACTTGGAAATATTTGGCTCATGATAAAAACTGTATTTTCCAAAATAATATTTTCTAAACTTTGTTTTTCCAAATCTTCATCAAATATAAAAACAAGATATACTTTTAAAGCATAGTGTGTATGGATATGATCCACTACACAATCAAGATGAAATATCTATGTTTCTGACATTAAGCTCTAAATAAGGTTTTGGTTGAAAGATAAGTACATGAGAAACACCAAAAACTAAACTTGCATTTTTTCAAAATGAAAAATCTTTTCTAAACTAAAAATCTTTTATGAAAATAATTCTATCAAGAGTGTGTGTGTGATATATACTTGAGCAATCCACCAACTATCTATCCTTTACATTTTACTCTAAAACAAAAAATAAAATCTTATACCTAGACACAAGTCTTCATCTTCTTGAAGTCTTCACTTGAAGGCTTCTCATCTTCTTGACTTGGTCCAAACTTGATCCAAAAGCTCCTTGGATCACACCTTGCTAGCTCCAAATCTTGACATTTTATCCTTTGTTGAGCTATGCACCTACTAAGATCTTGATAATTAATCTGTCACTAATTAAACACAAGATCATTAGTAAACATAACTTCATGAGTTGATCATCATCAAAACTAGGGTGATAAGCCTTTGGGCCAACAATCTTCCCCTTTTGATTATGACAAAACTCATGGAGTTATATATGCATGGATTAAAGTAAAGCTTCAAGGAAGCTCCCCCTTAACTCATGCATACCAAATAAACAAAATAAATATGCAATGAGGCACATAAACATGTATGCAAATATGGAGATAAAACATGCAACAAGCATAAATCAAAATCTTTTTCTCCTATTTGCAATACAAAACATATATGCATAAATAACAAGGAAGACAAATACTTCTCCCCCTTAAGCAATAAAAACATGCATATAAACTCAAATACTTCTCCCCCTTTTTGTCACTCATCAACAAAGGGTTCAAAGTAAAATCAAATCAAACAAATTTTTCTCTCCCTTTTTGTCATAAACAATGAGATCAATAAGGGGTCAAATCAAACATATCAACAAAATGTTTTTTTTTTAATTTTTCTTAAACAAAATTTTGAAAGATATCAAAGCTTTTGTAAAACAAACAAATTTTTAAGATACCAAATTGAAAGCAATAATTTTTTTTTTTAAAACATATTGATACCAATTGACATTTAACAAATATGAAGTTGAAGCATTTTGATACCAATAGTAAACATAATGATCCAAAATTTTTTATTTTTCATCAAAAACTTTGTGCTTTTTTTTTAAAATTGTGAGCCAATTGTGAGTTAAGCACATGAAAATTATACATATATGTATGAAATGAGTATACCAGTTGAAATTTATACATACATATATAAGAAACAAAATATGAGTATATACAAAATAAGTTCATATTGATACCAATTGAAACGATTCAATGATACCAATTGACATAACAATAAGATCAAGTGTATATCTCATAACCTACCACCCTTGATATGCACAAGGTAAAAGATTTGTCAATTAAGCTTACAAGGCATACACGCCCATCCATCGCCCATTGATGGTAGGGGTTTTCAAAAATAGATTTGAAAATAGTTTAGTATTGAAAATTCTACCAAATAAAGAATAATTAACTAGTTAAAGATAATTTTTGAAAAACTAGTTAAAGATCCTTCAAAATATGAAATCAAAACATATGTATTTCATGAATCATACGAAGTACATAAAAGTTCAAGCACTCATAGTCCATAAAGCTCAAAATTATCTTGAAAAGTAAAAGATAAGTGTTCAAAGGTTATGTAAATGGTATTTTCATGAAAATAGTCATTTAAGCTCAAAAAGATCATAAGTCACATTTTTTATTTTTAACAAAACAAAAACATGAAAAATCATTTTTTTCATTAAAACACTAATCTTCATGGTATATGTATGATTTATCCAAAACTAACAATACACATACATATCCCAAACATAAAAGAGTCTATCAAATGTATTTGCATGAAGGCAAGAGACTCACGGGTATACATGTATATTTATTAGATTTGAATACAAAATACATATACATGAAGTAAAAACATGAAAATTGGCAAAACATGTATAAATGAGAATCATCAAAACTAGTCTATACATATGCATATAGTGGATATAAATGAGCATGAAGTTCAAATATATATGAGTCAATTGTAGTTCACTATTCATATATGTATAAATGCAAGTTTGACACATTCTACATCTAAGCATGTAAATACCACATGAAGCACACAAAAATATGAACATGCTATATGATATATGAAATTAAAAGCATGTACATAAAAAGTAGGAGTTTAGAAATTGTTACCAACTCCAAAGCTCCAAAAATGGTGGTTGTCCCACCAAGCTTCTTGATAGTGATGCATCTAAGATGTGCCCATAAAGTCCATTGCATCCACTACCAAGGCACCAATTTTCTCACGTTTTGTGAGAGCCCTCACCTACATCAAAAGCAAAAGGTGGGGGTTTTGGTACCCATATTTTCTTGGGTCCACGGGGGTTAGTCTTATGTTGAGGAACCCAAAAATTTTTATTCTTAGCAAAATTAAAATGATCTAATCTATCATAACAATATTTTGCTAAATGGCCTTTGCGGCCACTATGTGTACATACGTACCCCTTAGTATGCTTATGTGTAGGAGTGTGATCATGTTGTGCAACATAAGCAAATGCATGGTTATGATGTGCATGAATGTGTGGAGTTTGTTTCTTTGAAAACATTGACTCCAACCTAGAATGATTAAAAGCATAAGAGTTCAAAGTTGAACTCAAACCATCCATCTTATTTTTCAAGACTTTTATCTCATTAGTGGTGGCATGAAAAGCATGATGAGATAAAGAATCATTTTTCTTTTTCTTTTATGAAACAAAATCTTTTTCTTTTTCACAAATTTTTCTTTTCAAAGATTTATTTTCTTGAAAAATAACTTCTCTTTGTTTTTTCACCAAATCAACTTTCTTTTTCAAAATAGTGTTTCCTTCACATAAATCATTCAATTTTGCGAGCAAGAAAACATTCTCATTTTTCAAATCTTTATTTTCCTTTTCTAAGCATGCCATTTTATTTTCTAATGAATCTTTTTCATCAAGCATGGCATCAAAATTCTTTTTCAAATTTTTGTTATCTTTTTCTAAACATGCAATGTTAGATCTAAATGTATCATGTTCTACATACATGCAATCAAGTTTCTTTTTCAAATTTTTATTATCTTTCTTAATCATGTCATATTTCTCAAGCAATAATTGACAAAATGTAGAAAGCTCTTCATATGACATATTATTATCCTCATCCTCGGATTCGGAAATTACCTCAAGGGGGTTATCCCCTTGGACCATGTAGCACTTGTTGGAGATGTCGCTTCCAACATCCGAATCACTCCCCGCATAGTATTGATCATTTTCGCCAAGGGAGAGGAGGGTGTTCCAAACTACAAAAGCCAAATCAAAGTTAGAAACCCTAGATAAATAATCATCATTTAGGGTTGATCTTAAAGCATGAAGGGCTTTTGCATTAGCCTCAAAATTCTTACCATCTAAACAATATGCATTATTAGTAGTGGCAAGATAAACATGATAACCTAAGGCTTTGAGGTACAAGGACATCTTCACCTTCCATATATGGATGTTAAGAATATTAAAAGTGGGAGGTGACATGAAGTCCATGGTGTGTGTACAAATATTGTGATTAGCCTAAAAATAAGGATCTTTAACTCTAGGTTGTTAGACCCAAATCAGAGTACCAAGCTCTGATACCAATTTGAAGGTTCACCTAGAGGGGGGGTGAATAGGTGAAGGCTAATCTAATGGTCACTAAGATGAATTATGCAAATAATGCGGAAGCTAAAAGCAATTATGACCAAATAAAAACTTTTACACTAAACACCACGTATAACCAAAGAGTGTTGCCGAATTCCCCGTGAAGGGCTCTGGACAAACTCCTCTAGATTCCCCTTGAATGGATTGAGGTGCCGCGTTGGCTCTCTTGGTTGAATACAAGTGTTAGTCAACAATCCCAAGCGATATATCAATATGAGCACAAAATGTATATCTAGCATATAAAGATGAACAATAAACACATGTAAGATATAATAAGAGACAAGAGAGAGAGAGTGAGCAATCGCAAACACAAGGGTATGTTTCGAGGTTCGAGCACACTTGCTCTACATCCCCGCCTTCGACACACGAAGGATTTCCACTATGCAAGATCCCAATGGATCTCTCCTCGGTGCCGCAACACCTACAAGCCCTTGGACTCTCTAGCCCCGTACACACCGCAAGCCACCGGCTCGCCGAGGCCGCACCTCAAACACGAGTTCGCACCCGAACCCGAAAACACCAAGTCCACACTAGGACCCGAAACAATCACGAGCACACTTGCCCGTCTCTTCAAAGAACAAAGAAAAGATCTTTGGTGATCACAACACTTTGATCACCTAAAGGCACTCACTACAACACACCTATAGGATGAATAATCAATGGATAGCTCAAGTGTGGTGTGAGAAAAACAAGGATGAGAGTGGTGGAGGAAAACTCAAAGAATCTCTTTTAAACACTCTTGATAAATCTCTCCTTTTGATTGGAAATATTTGCTCTAAATCAAGTGGAGGAAAACCTCTAAATAGTTCAGGAAAAAACTGGTGAAAACCCACTTGAAAATCTTGGCTCAAAATAATGACAAGACCCCCAATTTATAGGCTGCCAGAAAACTAGCCGTTGGGGTCTGTCAGAGCTGCCGGTCGACCGTGCGGTCGACCGCCAACGGTCAGATTTCTGACCGTTGGAACCACGGTCGACCGCCCGGGTCGACCGACCCACTGGAGCTGAGAGTCTAACTCTCTATCGGTCGACTCGTGTGGTCGGCCGAACTTTCCAGAGAGCTCTGCTCTCTGGAGCGGTCGACCGGCACGATCGGCCGTCCTCCAGTACACAAAGGCGTGCACGTTTGTGCACGTCGGTCGACCGGTCCGGTCGGCCGACTCCTGGATTAGTCATCTTATAAAGGCTATTAGTGGACTTATCCGAAGCCTGAAACAGTTTTCTGGGATTTAAAACATGGTCTTATTGGCTCAAATAAAATCCCATAAAATACATAAAAATCTACGAAAATAGTTTAACCAATATACTTTGATATACAAACATGCTTGCACAAAATCAAGGCATGTTATAAAAGATTGGACTATTTTTGTAACTTGGAAATATTTGGCTCATGATAAAAACTATATTTTCCAAAACAATATTTTCTAAACTTTGTTTTTCCAAATCTTCATCAAATACAAAAAAAGAAATACTTTTAAAGCATAGTGTGTATGGATATGATCCACTACACAATCAAGATAAATATCTATGTTTTTGACATTAAGCTCTAAATAAGGTTTTGGTTGAAAGATAAGTACATGAGAAACACCAAAAACCAAACTTGCATTTTTCCAAAATGAAAAATCTTTTCTAAACTAAAAATCTTTTATGAAAACAATTCTATCAAGAGTGTGTGTGTGATATATGCTTGAGCAATCCACCAACTATCTATCCTTTACATTTTACTCTAAAAAAAAAAAACAAATCTTATACCTAGACACAAGTCTTCATCTTCTTGAAGTCTTCACTTGAAGGCTTCTCATCTTCTTGACTTAGTCCAAGCTTGATCCAAAAGCTCCTTGGATCACACCTTGCTAGCTCCAAATCTTGACATTTTATCCTTTGATGAGCTATGCACCTACTAAGATCTTGATAATGAATCTGTCACTAATTAAACACAAGATCATTAGTAAACATAACTTCATGAGTTGATCATCATCAAAACTAGGGTGATAAGCCTTTGAGCCAACAAGGTCAATCTCTTAAATGAGTCTGAGATGTCCCTAGGGGACAAAGTCAATAATTTTTATTAAGGCATGGGTTGGTGAGTAGGGAGGTGATTTTTGGGCTAAGGAAGGATAATGACTTCCCCACCTTATGTTGTATTGAGTTTGGATCTTAAGTTTAATTCGTGCAAGTGTACAATATAGATAAGAATGAACACACAAAGCGAGTAAATCACCCACGTATTTGTCCTAACTATATGCAATGCAATATGTACACCTCCGTCAATATCACAACAACACAAAAACAAAATATAGTATATTAAAATTGAAATCAACACGTGCCTAGATGCAAATGTCTAAATCATTTCAAAGCATTCAATTTTCATATTTTAGTTCTTAAGTTATTATAGTGCACAGGTAACAGAACTAGCAACAAAATATAATAATATACAAGAATTTACCCAGCCATACAAAAGCAAGTGTGAACTTTTGCAACGCTAAAAATTTGACCTGCACACCAAAAATAAAGAAGAAAAGTTAACAAAAATGTGAAATCAAGCCATTCCCATTTCCCGCAATGGCGTCAAAATTTGATCGAGAGAAAACTGCACAAAAAGTGTTGTTTTGAAATCAAGCAATAAAAGTGTGTGCGCTTTGGCTTCCTCAATACTCCCGTTATAGCATAGAGGCTAAAATGGTCAAATTCACAGGGACGAAAAGCGGTTATAACTTTACCGATATGTTCATGTGTGTGTTAACGGTTCTTTTATGTTTTAAAGAACGAAAAGAAAAGAAAACAAAGAAGGAAACGAGAAGAGTACGGTGAAAACAAAGATGGATATAAGATAACTCATCACATCTAAACTCAACAAACAAGTGCAAGCTACACTTAAACCATCAAAACTAAATAAGAGCAAGTATGAAATAAAGTAATGTTAGCTTGTTAGAGAGTTAGGATGTTAGAGTGTTAGAATCCATCATCATGAGCCATCAATAGCTCTTGCAAGAGCAAGGCCAAGTAGAGGCTATTAGATTCATATGGATTATCAAGTAAGAAGTTAGCAAGTTAGTAGTTAGTAGTTAGTTGCTGAGAGAAATTAGCTAAGTATGTAAAAGGAGTTGAGAGAAGAAAAGAAGGAGAGATAAAGAGAGAACCTTTCATAGATTATCATCTTCCATTACAAGCACTCTTGTTTTTCACCCATGGACTACTCTCTTCCCTATTACAAGATCCACAGGAAATGAAAAATACAAAAGAAAGAAGAAGAACAACTAACCTATACTAAACTACCCTAAAAATTACAACATGGAGAAGAAAACCTTAAAATTATCCTCCAAACTCTTCTCTCCTCAGCTCTGAAAACCTCAGGGTATTTATAGGCAAAAGGGGGCACCAGGGAGCGTGTATGGAGCCGCGCGTCAAATCACGACGCGCGGCTCCAAGCTATTGTCATAGATACGCGACTTTTGCAGCGTTTTCGTGGCACTTCTGGGGCCGCGCGCGCGGCACCGCTTGCTGCGTGCTGCCGCTTGTCCACCTATCGGATCTACCTCTTGGACTCTGGATTTGGGCACCTAGTTTTGACAAAACAACCCTCCAAGGTCAATGGCTATTTTTGTAGGCTTTTAATCACCAATTAAATAAGATTTTGGGCTTCTTCTTCATTACATGCCATAGACCTAGAAACATACAAGACAGATGTTATTAACAGAATTTAATATTAAATAAATGTGAAGATGTATGAAATATACAATTTTGGAGACTAATTAGGGGCCACACGTCGAAGTACGATGTGGGGCTCTGCAGCCATGGCCGCGTTTCCGCGGCTATGCTGCGGCCAGAGCCGCAACACTAGGGTGTGGCCCTTGTACCTACAGTATGGGATGGGTTCTGACCCTGATTTCTTATTTTCTGCTCCCAAAATTGGTAAATTGGGCTTCAAACTCTTGAGCTTCTTCTAGGCTTTAAAAATTCCCAAATAAATTAGAGTTTTGGGATTCTTCATCTCATGCCATGGACCTAGATACACATAAGAATGTCATTATTCAGCAGACTTGTATAAAGAATAAGTGTAAAAATATGATATGAAATATGTAATATTGGAGACTAATCAGGATGCTCCTCGCAGCCAAAGTTGGTGTCACCTCCTTTTCTTTAGCCCTTTTAGCCATTCTATGTCATGATATCATTGTTATTAATCAAATTATAAAATTAAGACATATACTTTAATTTTGATAACGTACTTGTGGATTCAAAATGACAAGTCTCCTTGGCCATGACACATAAGTACCAACAGATTCACCGACAGTACTGATATCATCGAGAGGAAGTGGTAGCAGTGCAGAATAGTCTAATGGCATCACGATCCATCCAAACTTAACCTATTAACAATCATCCTTTTTTGATCTATCTTTATCTAGTATGGACTAAAAAAAAAAAATTGAATTATTTACAATATACATAACATGTACTTATGGAGTAAATATGCTTAACTTGTGTACCTACTACAATATAGAAGTCGAGCTTTTGACGTCGGTTAATAAATAACTGATGCAAAAACACATACACAAGTCGACCAACTCACAATTGCAATTTGAGACCACTAAAAAATAATTTATCAAGCAAAAAGGGACTTGAGACCACTCATGATTTCACCTTCATATGAAGCACAATACATTTGAGACCACTAAAAAATAGTTTATCTAGCAAATAAGATGCTTGAGACCACTCATGATTTCACCCTCCTATGAAGCTCAATATGTGTGTCCACTACAATATAAAAAGTCAAGCTTTTAAAGTTGGTTAATAAATAACCAACATAAAAACACATACATAACTAGACCAACTCACAATTGCAATATGAGACCACTAAAAATAATTTATCCAACAATCAATGGACGTGGGACCACTCACATTTTCACCCTTATATGAAGCACAGTACATTTGGGATCACTAAAAAATAATTTATCCAGCAAATAAGAGGCTTGTGACTACTCATGATTTCACCCTCATATAAAGCACAATATATACAGCCAATTGAAGGAATTTTCAATAAAAAATAATGCAGTGATTACCTCAAAGCCATGAGGAAGGAAGGTTCATTTATGAGCAGGGAAGATCAAGGTGCGGGGGAGATCAGGGTGGCAGAGCCTCGTTCGTGGTCGGAGAGAGGGCAGGTAAGGGCCTCGAAGGCGCCGGGGGAGATCAGGGTGGCAGAGCCCCATTCGTGGTCGAAGAGAGGGTGGCGAGGGCCTGAACGGCGGCGGCGGAGATCAGGGCAGTGAGATCAAGGCATTGACAGTAGCTAGGACTTCAAGATCGACGAGGGATTTTATATCTGTGATGATAAGAGTGACGGGGGAGAAGATCAAGGCGGCAGTGGGTGGCCAGAAGGGGGAGATCAAGGAGGAAGAAAGCGGCGAGAAGGGAGAGGGAGAAACTTAGGGCTTGGAGTGACTTTAGGGCAGCGGTCGATCATGAGGGTTTTTATACCGACTTTTTGCGTTGGTTTTATAACAAAACTGACGCAAAAAGTCAAAATTTTCCCGTCGATTCTGTTATAGAACCAACACTAAAGACTTTTCGTGTCGGTTCTTAATAACAGACATGAAAGTTGAGGGACTTTTTGCATCAGTTATTAATAATCGATGCGAAAAGTCTTTGGGTTTCACGTCAGTTCTCGCAAGAATCGACGCTATATTAAAATTTTTGCGTTAGTCCTTTTTAAAAACTAACGTGAACATTTTATCAACAATAATTGTTGACTCTGACCATAAATATGGGTCGCATTTTTTATATTTAGCGTCGGTTATTTGTCATAAATGACGTAAAAAGTAGGTCCCACATTTATCTCAGATGATAATTAATTACAACAACGCCAATACCCCATATATTGTATCATTTGTTTACTGAAATGATGATGTAATGGTCGTTGCTTTTCTCAAATTTGTAGTATTTGAATGTATATATGTTTATTCTATAATTGTAATACATATGTAAATAATACTAGTAGTTATAATAATAATATTAATAATAATAATAATAATACTTTATAAAGCAAATTAATGAGAAGCCAAGCCCCCACTATTTTCTCTTTTTTTCATTTCTTATTTTAGCTAGCCCAAGCCCAAAGCCTTAGGCCTTTTCTATTTTTCTTCTATCTCAATCCAAAAAGTCCAAAGCCATTCGATTTTCATCTCTCTTCTTATTCCTTTCTCTCTGTTCCCTGGTTTCACCCATGCTACCAACGCACCTTTTCCCTTCCATATGTCGCTTTCTCTCTGAGAACTCCACTTCCTTCTCCTTTTCTTCTTCTCTGCTCTTCTTCCTCACTCCCATTCTCTCCTACTCCCTTTCTTACATTCTCTCTCGTTCTTCCTCAAGCTGCCCAACTCAGGTCGCAAGAGACCGCCACCGCCATGGGACCTAGGTAATCAATACCATCGCGCGTCCAAACCACTGTCCAAACCGTGTCCCCTCTGCCGCTGCACAACCCTTTCTCCTTCTTCCTCCCCTCTTCCTCTCACTTCTCTTTCTTTCTCTCTTTCTCTTGCACTGTCAAATACCACCACCTCTGTCGCCGAACGACTGACCCTCCGCCAGCGAGATTCGCTGCCCCAACTCACCACCAACGTGGCTACCAACAACTGCCAACAACACCAGCACCACAGCCCATGTTCTCTCCTTCCCCTCCTCAACTTACTACTATAGAAAGGGGAATTCACGTAGGATTAAATCTGACATAAAAAAATAGCGTCGGTCGTTTAACCAATGTGTATTCAGAAGACGCAAAAAGTCAGTGATTTCGCGTCGAATTAAATTCGACACGAAAAAGGTATTTCACGTCGGTTCTATAAAGAACTGACGTAAAAAGTAGGACCTTTCGTGCTAGTTTTAGAACCGACACAAAAAGGAAAACCTTTTGTATCAGTTCTATAAAGAACCGACGTGAAGGTACCTTGGGTGTTGGTTCTTTATAGAACCAATGCTAAAGGATCTTTTCATGTCGGTTCTCTAATGAACCAATGCGAAAGGTCTCTTTTTTAATGAAATTTAAAATTAAAAAAATTCCTACACAAACAGAAACAATGTTTACAGATATCAGAAACACAGATACAATTCATATATATATTAGAAATAAACTTGTACATTCACCAGAACATATATCCTCATCAAATACACACCCGCCATGTAAAATTACCCAATACATGCAATTATATATCCAAATACAAATTCACAGGGATACATGTAATATATATATTAATACACATTTATATATATATATATATATATATATATATATATATATATATATATATATATATATATATATATATATATATATATATATATTTCTAAATGTAAATCCAATATTAAAACAAAACATGCACCAAATTGAACACGTACCAAAATGAGAGTGAAGCTAGTTTTACTTGATATCGTTGTAAATTTTTATATACAACATTTATACTATACTCTAAAGCTTGTATATACTACACCTTTTTTACACTTCCTCTTGAGATTTAATCAGCAGATACATTAGATACATCAATCAAAAGTGAATAATATTTCGCATCATCTGCATAACATAGTATCTGCACTAAATGCTATCGAGTTGACGAGGATACTATAAGATACATCAGATACATATTAATACACAAATAGTTTATACATTATTAATTTAAAAAAATTAAATAATAAATAATAAATACCTTAATAATATTCCATTTAGATTTCTGTGAAGGCCGTATACTTTGATTCCCACTTGTTGATATGAATATGAAGACAGCCCTTTTCATAAATTTGGGATATTAAATACTAACATATTAATGAAGTTTAAAATTTTTTAATAGAGTAAATGAAAAATACAAGTATTAAACACTTACATATTAATTACAGTCTTAATATGATCTTGCACATTGCCCCATAACGAACGTAACCAATATACATATACTTATGGGGGTCAACAACATACAATACCCAATATGATCTATAGAAGAAATTTATATAAAAAAGAATTAAAAATAATAATTGAATTTTATTATAAAATATGAGTCACCTCGTATTATATGGCACAAAAAACAAATGCCCGGTGTAACAGTCCCAGTTTGTAATCACCTCAATTACATAATCATAATCTTCATACTTAATTATTCAGATATTCTTCAAAAATTTCGGCAGCATCTCTTCTGAAATATGGAGTTTGGCTTAATACAATAATTCAGATTTCGGCTAACATCAGCCTACTTATCAATATACAACATCTCACACAATATATAATACCATTTTGGCTTGACATCGCCTACTTATCAACTCCAAATTTCATCTTATATAAATTTCAACTCAAAATTGATTTTATATATATATATATATATATATATATATATATATATATATATATATGAAAGTACTCCTCTCGCTATAATATTCTAGTATAAAATCAATTATAAGTTCTACTTAATATGAAAACTACAATTTTGCATATCTATCTCCACTAATAAACTATTGAATTATCACCTTCGTTCGTAAGCAGACCACTTATCTACTACTAGCAGTGCTAACCTACAAATACTAATACCATCACAGTTTACAAAAGGAATCACATTCTACAGTAATTACATGCATCAACTCAGGAGAACATCTAAACAGCACTAAGTCAGACCTTTCCTTACCATGACCTGAAAGCATTAATTTGAGGTGGGGTGACCTCAATAGTTCAGTGAGTAAAATTAGTCATATCAGCGTTTGCATTATAATGCCATTATACATCAGGTATGATGAAGTTGAATAAATTCTAAGAATTAATTTCAATTATTTTTCTACTTATGATTGATAGTGCAGCTTAACGGATCACTGATTCTTTCTATTATCTTATACATATTTTTCGCACTTCTTGGACATACGTGTCCTAATATTCAACATATATATCTTGTGACTGTTGACACTCTAAAAAGACAATGTCCCCAGGTAGTATTTCAACTGGTCCGAATAACATACAAACTTGTTGACATTTACAAAAGACAAGATGCGGACAAGCTAACAACTAGGTTCTATCCATCCTCAGAGACCAAGCAATGCCTTGAGACTTATTGATCAAGTGAAACAGACAGTAAGCCAAGCATTACCTGTAAAGAGGCCTAAGCATGATCCAGAGGATGGTTTCGCTTATAGTTCTATGGCCTTGTTTAAAGGCTAAAATATTAGCTTCGCATGAAGCTTTTATTGTGATCTTCGCTTAAAGCTCTTCATAGCTCTGTAAAGAGCTAATCTTCAGCTTTGCTTGAAACTAACACTAGCTTCGCCTAAAGCCAGCTTCATTTGAAGCTAATTGTAGCTTCGCTGAAGTTTTCTTGTAGCTTCGCCTGAGGAGCTGTATTGGCCTCACACGAAGCTAATTCCAGCTTCGCTTGAAGCTTTTCGTGCCTTCATGAGAGGGTTTACCAGGTCAATGTTTGACCTAGTCTTTAGTGGGCTTAGCCCCACTGCATTAGTGGGGTTAATGCCACTTTAAGTGGGCGGTTACACCCGCCCACTTCGCCCCACATTAAGTGAAGAAGGCTGGGTCAGAAGGCCAATTTTAGGCTTACGCGAGCCTGCCTAGCCTCGCAGAAGGCTTGTATTTTCATGAAGCTTTATAGCCTAATGCGAGGCTCAGAATAGCGTCTGGCGTGAGGCTAACTGACTGTTATCAGTCTTTACTGAATTTTAGGGGCAGTTACCCCCTCAAGAGCCTATAAATAGCTCACTCTTAGAATGAGCTCAAGGCGAAGAGGCTGATAGTGAGATTTTTTGGCTAATTTTGGTTGATAAGGCTTAGTTGATTGGTAAGCTAGAGATCAAAGGGCTAACTATCCCTTGCTTCAAAGAAATTCAGAGAGTTACTTCTCTAAAATTCACATTATTAATACCCTAAGACCTTCCTCTCTCAAGGAATCTCTGAAACCAAGCGAGAAAGAATTCCTTAAGACTTCATCGATCGCATCGTCAACGAAACAAAATGATTACGCGCTGATCAGACTTCCACCGGCATGCTTCCCCAGAATCTCAAAAGAGACATAGTAATTTTTCTTTTTAAATTACTTATAATTTTCTCTTCACCTTTTTGTAAGTTTTCCCCAATCAATTTAATGGAAAACAAGATGGCAACTCCACTGGGAAGCTGCTTCTCCACTGTTGAGATCCAAGTATCACAATACAAAGTTGGGTCTACCGCAGAGACCCTGGACATTCACTTTGACTAAGAGAAGTTTGAACAACTTCTCTCTTGGGATAGCACAAGTGCCCTACATGTGCGCAAGCACAGGAAGGTCAGTGTAGTCAGAGCTCCTCCAGCTACTTCTTGAAAAAAAGTCTCTGTTGAGATTACTGAGGTTCTCTGTGAACCTAACACAACCTCACATGAGGATAAACAGGCTCTATGCGAGCATATTATAGTCTCAACTGAGACTAATTTAGCCTTGAACGTGTTAATGTTGCACGCGAGGCTATAAAGGTTCCTTACGAATCTAAAGCAGCCTCTGCCAAGACTATATGGATTGCAAAGTCCACAATCCATTCTCACGATTTAGCCTCATGCGAAGCTAAGATGGTCTTGGATCATAAGACAACCTCAGCTCCTTACAGAGCTAAGCCTCGCCTGTCCTGCGAGGCTAAGTCTAAAGCACTTTGTGCTGATAGCGAGGCTACTATATCCCCGCTTCTATCATCAGCACTGTTTTGTAGTGCTAGGATGACCGCCTGCGGAAGTACCAAAGCACTGAGTTCAGCCTCGCCTATCACATGAGACTAAAGCCAAAGCACTCTTTGCTAACAGTGAGGCTACTGCAACCTCGTTTGCATCAACAACACTGCTAAGCAGTACTAAGCCCGCCGCATGCGAGGCTAACACCAAAGCACCCTTGCATGCTAATAGCGTTATTGATTTAGTGTCGCTCCTACTGACAGCACCAAGTGCTAAAAATCTCTGTCTTAAGGCTAGAAATAGAGCATCATTTAGTGCTAACAGCGAAGCTATTTTAGCCTCGTTTGAGGGGAAAAGCTCTGGAGGTCAAGCTATGTTCACCTCTAAGGGCAGAATAAAGGTAACAGCTTCACTTTGCGACGCTACTCTTTCAGGTTAAGGGGACTAACTTCCAATCTTCTCGAGTCTCTGTGATGGATCGGTTGGGTCCAGTTAACGCAGACTTGAGAGATTATCTGAGTAACAAGTGAAAGCTTCGCTCTAAGGAATCTGTTCACATCTCATCGTCCTAGTGCGGACAAGCAGGGTGTCAAATTGTGATGGTGCACTCCGTCCATTGCTATTTGGGAACCATCTCCACAACCGCTCCTCCAAGCCAGCAATCGGTATTCAACAGGTTGTCAGCCCGAACTCCTGAGAGACCCTGGTCCCGGAAGAAGAAGGCAACAAAAGTGGTCCATCTTGCGGCAGCCTCTGTTAACATAATAAACTGAGGGAGGTATCTATTCCGGTCCCAACGAAGGAGATGAGGAACCTTTACCCCTCCAGCTAGCTCCCAGACTCTGAGTACACCTCTGATTTGAGTCAGGTCCTAGTAAACCAAGAGGGTGCCTTCTAAGGTATTCGCTCTAGGGTAGTAATACCCCACAACTATGGGCAACCTTCTTCATCAACCAGAGATGTGTCACCAATACTATTGAGAAACCTTTTTCAATGGTTCAATGATGAGGAGGAGGCCAGTGGATACGCCTCTTTAGCTACCATCAGTTTGCTATGAACGGGGCTTGTGTCTGATAACATCGTCGACAACAACAATGATGATCTTCGTCGGCGAATGAAGGCACAAGAGCAGACTTTCAGGGCTCAGCTAGAATCTCTCGACAACATCTAGCATATGTTAGCTCAGCTATTGGTCAATCGGAATACCAATGACACTAGTAGTAATCATAATGAAGAGGAGCATAATGACGATGAATGTCCTAGACTGAGAAGTCGAAGGAAAGCTTCTCAATCGATGTCGAGGTCATTAAAGGCATTCAGGCTCAGATTGCATCCCTAGCCCAGAGGGATGAACTGAAGAAGGTTGGGATGACTCATCCTTACCCGTTGGAGTAGCATTCTGTTCCATACCTATCAAAGTTCAAGGCACCTATGTTGCACATGTACGATGGCAAGAGCTTACCCAACCAGCATATCCATTACTTTCGGTCTTAAACAGGTAATGTAATTGATAACGATACCATCATGGCTAGACTATTCATTGACACCCTTAAGGGGGTAGCCTTTGAAAAACACCTAGAGGGGGGTGAATAGGTGTAAGTGCTAATCTAGAAACTAAATGCGCTAAATGCAGAAGCTAAAAACTATTTTGCAACACACTTAGTACAACACACAAGTGTAGCCGAATTCCCCGTGAAGGGCTCTGGACTAACTCCTCTTGATTCCCCTAGATACGGGTTGAAGTGCCATATGAAGCTCTTGTGGTTAAGTACAAGTGAGGCACACACACAACCAAGCATATACAAGATATAGCAATATGAACAATGTAAGGCACAACACAAGCAATATGAAAGATATGCAATGAATGAAGCTATGCACAACACAAATAAAGAGAGAGAGTTTAGAGATAATGGATCAAACGCAAACACAATGATATGTTCCGAGGTTCGAGCCCCTAGCTCTACGTCCCCGCCTTCACCGAGAAGGATTTCTAATCCACTATCACGTCCATCGAGGACTTCCACTGAGGGAACCTTCACCGAGAAGGATTTTTACAACAAGAAAGTACCGTAGTCCTCTCTCAAACACCACCTCACAACCGAGGGGTAGGCCCGTAGCCAAACAACAACCAATCCACCTCACACTTGAGGGATAAGGCCCGTAGCCAAACAATCAAACTCCACCTCACAATAGAGGGAGCAAACCAACAACCCAATCAGCCTCTACCAAAGAGGGATACAAGAAATCAGGGTTTTACAACAAGTGGTATATCTCAACCACAACCACTTTCCTTTTTCTCTTTTCCACAAACAATGATCCTAATAGAATAGGATAGTATGATATAGCTCAAGTGGAAAAACTAGGTATTTTGGAAAGCAAAAACTCAAAGAAAAACTTTGGGAAAAATCTTTATAGATGATTGAAATGAAGAACCAAAACAAATCTCCCAAAATTCTATTTCCTTTGATTTTTTCAAAAACCTAAAACAAATAAGATAGATCTTTTTGGCACTAAAACACTTTTGAAAACTTGTTTAAAACACTTAAGAATGTCTGAAAATTTTGCTCTTAAAATCTTAGAAAAAACCCCCAAGAAATGGGGTATTTATAGGCCCAAAGAAAAACTAGCCGTTAGGCTGATGTGGCAGCCTAACAGGCTTGGCGGTCGGCCGCCCGGTCGACCGCCAACGGACATATTTATGACCGTTGGACAAACCCGGTCGACCGCCCGGTCGACCCAAACAAACAGAGAGCTCTACTCTCAAATCCGGTCGACGCCCGGTCGACCGGGCCTGTGTCTGCCAGACGTGCACAAGTGTGTGCACGTCGGTCGACCGCAAGGGTCTACCGGCCCATGGTGCGGTCGACTGTTCCGGTCAACCGACCTGGCCTGTCAGCACAGATCAGGGTCAGAAACCTGGGTAAAAATATTTCTAAAAATCTTTTAAGTCTTGTAAAAAATACACAAAAATAGGTTTGTCATTTTGCATTGATACATAAACATGTGATAAAGATTTGAATTCAAATATCAAGCATATGAAACCATTTTTGTGTCTTATCATTTTTACCAAAAACTAAAACTTGTATTTCATCAAACTTGCATTTTTTCAAAAACAGAAACGTGTGTGTATTGTGCACTTGAGCATATCAACTATACTAAGCTTTATAAATGGATCTAAACACACTCTAAACTATAATACCTAAGTCTTCTTGACGATCTTCATCTTCAAGGCGACTTGGTCCACAAACACCGTGATCCATGAGCTAGGCAAGGTATGATCTTGATGCTTTGGCCCTGGATTCACCATGAAAAGCTTCTAAACTCCTTTGTTGAAGCTAATCACCAACTAATATCTTGTTAAATGATCTGAAACTTAAATCACAAGATTATTAGTAAACATAACTACATGAGTTAATCATCATCAAAACTAGAGAGGAAGGCCTCTAGGCCAACAATTTCCCCTTTTTGATGATGACAAAACTCATGGAGACAAAACTCATGGAGTTATATATGCATGGATTAAAGTTAAGCTTCAAAGAAGCTCCCCCTTAACTCATGCATAACAAATAAACAAATAGATATGCAATGAATGGCACATAAACATGTATACAAATAAAGGAGATAAACATGCACACAAGCATAAAACAAATCAAATCTTTTTCTCCTATTTGCAAAACAAAACATATATGCATAAACAATAAATTCTTCTCCCCCTTTAATAATGAAGCAAGGAAAAACATGCATATAAACCTCAAATTCTTCTCCCCCTTTTTGTCAATCATCAACAAAGGGGTAAATACACAAAAACAAAATTTTTCCCCCTTTTGTCAAAAACAAAAAGACCAATAAGGGGTTCAATCAATAAAAGTTTATATGCGATATACATTCATGAAGAGAAAGACGCTAAGTTAGCTTCCCTACACATATACATTATATGAAAGAGGGATGATAAGCCCTAATTCACATAACGTATAATATGTAATGCATAAGAGGAGATGTGAAGCTCCCCCTACACACATGTACCACATAAAGAAGAGTTGTCAAGCTCTTCAATATACAATACACTCAACATGAATTTATATGTAGAAGAGATGTTAAGCTCTCTTGCATATAGAAAATACACATCAAAACATTTTTAATTTTTTTTAAACAAAATTTTGAAAGTATCAGAGCTTTTGTAAAACAAACAAAATCTTCTCCCCCTTTTATATGAACTAAAGAAACACGAGGGGGGTGAACAACAAATAATGATAAGATGTTCTCCCCCTTTTTGTCGAAAACAAAACACAATGTCAATAAGGGGTATGATCAAACAACTATGATACCAATTAAAAAATATGACAATGAAGTCCATATTGATACCAATTGAAAAATGAACATAAAAACAAAATCTTGATACCAATTGTAAATATTTCTCATTTTGAGCATATGATACCAATTGAAATTGTTCATCAAAAACAACTAATATCAAATTGAAAACTATTATTTTCTATCATAAAGTAAGGGAGTGGAATACAAACATTTAATTGAAAGATAAGTTTTCTCACCCTTTATGAAATACTAATAAACACTATGCATACGCTTGAAATAAGATATCAATTGAAAAATAAATCAATTGAGAAAAAAATAAAGTTCAAGCTCTAGCAAAACAAGATTTGTGCTCAAGATATAGAAATATAATAGCACAAATAAAACATGTATATGTGTATGAAATAGAATGAGTATCAATCACCAATAGATGATACCAATTGAAAGTATACATACACAATAAACATATGAGTATACAAAAAGATCAAAATTGATACCAATTGAAAGAGTTCAATGATACCAATTAAATAACAATAGTAGCATGGTATAACTTATATTACCTATCCTCCCATCTCATGATCAAGTTTAAAATGATTTTCATTGTAAAGCATACTTGTGCATGATCTCCCATCCAACCGCCCGTAGATGGTAGGGGTTTTCAAAAATAGATTTGAAAATATTTTGCATATATGAAAAACTCTACCAAATGAAGAATACGAACTAGTTAAATGAAAAACTTGTTAACTAGTACGAAATCCTTCAAGTAAGGAATAAAACAAAATTTTTTTCATGAAACAAGAAATCCACATGATATCAAACACTCAAGTCAATTAAGCATAAATATGACTCATGAAAACAAAACATGAGTAAACAATAAATGTGAGTGTACAAGTATAATGTGAAGATCATAATCATGAAATTATTCAATTAAGCTCAATTTCCTTAAAACATAAAAACATGAAAATCATCAAAACTTATTTAATCTTCAAGGTATATGTATATCTTATACAAACTAAAGTATACATACATATCCAAACACAACGAGTCCACAAAAATATATGCATTAAGGCACGTGGCTCAAAGGATACACATGTATAGTCAATAGTTTGGACAAGATGGACATATACATGAAGTTAAACAAGAAATCATAAAACAAATTCAAAAATGGGAATACTAGTTTAAAATGCATGAATCATCAAAACTAGACTTTACTAGCATATCTAATGGGTTCAAATAAGCATTCAAGCACAAACATATATAAATTTATTTGTGGCCCACTATATGTACAAGTATATATCCTAGTCTTAATAAAAACTAACATTTAAACATATATTCAAATCATGAAGCATAAAACAAAATAAAAATCATCTTGATAAAATTAAACATGATTATTATGGTAATCCTCATGTTATTAAACCTATGATAAACATGATAGCTTGACAAACGGTGAGAACACAAAATAATAATCCATATTAAACATGGGTGTCTCAAAGGGCTATACATGCATGTCAAGAGTCTAATAAACATGGTATTTACATGATAATCTACAAACAATAAAACATGCTATAAATAATGAATCATGAAAAGCATGTTACATAATTAGGAGTTAGGAATCGTTACCAAAACTTAGAAGGTAACTTTCCTTGTCTCCAAAACATGGTGGTCCTCTCCACCAAACAACCCTTGAAAGTGAAGCATCCAATTGGTTCTCGTTAAGCACGGAACGCATCCACTCTAAGGTACGGCTACTCTCACGTCATGTGAGAGCCCACGCCTACATCAAAACTCATAGGGGTGGTCTTTGGTACCCACATCTTATTGGGTCCATGGGGGTTAGTCCCTTCTCTAACCAAAACAAATTATTTGCTAAATTTGAAGTATGTAGTCCATCAAAGGAAAATTTAGCAAGGTGGCCCATACGTTCACAATGTGTACAAGTGTACACCTGAGCATACATATTATGATGGGTGTGTCCGTGAGGAGCATGTGTATGCCGTGTAGGGTGTGCATGAATAGATGGAACTTGTTTCTTTCGAAACAAAGATTCCAAACGTGTGTGACCCACTACACATTGGCTCAAAGTGGAGCCCAAACAATCAACACTCTTCTTAAGTATGGATATATCTTTTTCAATTAAAGAAGAAGTGTGGCATGCAATAGGTGAAGTGTGTGTGATACTACCCTAGCATGGCAAACATGTGCATCCATCTTATTTTGCAAAACAATGTTTTCCTTTAACAAACATCTAGATCATTTGAAATAGAAATTATTTTATTTTTCAAAGCAACATTTTCTTTTAAAACAAAATCAATTTTTGAAGACAATTGTTCATTTTTCTTAACATATCATTACAATCATTTTTATTTTTCAAACAATCAATTTCTTTTAAGGCAAGGTCTAGTTGAGATCTAAGTGAGTCATATACACTAGAAACCTCTTCCTTCTCTTGCAAAATAATCTATATTTTAGAAGACAAATTTTATTTTCTTCTTTTAAAACAAGATTCTCTTTTTTCAATATTTTTTATTTAGAAATCAAATTTTCACAATTTTTAGCAAGTTCATCATTCATACCTTGTGCTTCTAAACAATCATTGCAATATGAATTTGAACTAGCATCTAGTTGAGTGTCCGAGTGTACCTCAAGGGAGTCATTCCCTTGGACCATGAAGCAATGTTCTTCGGACTCATCTCTTCTAGAACTTCTCTTCTTTTCAATAATCTTAGGTAGCTCGGGAGAAGTCAAAATACTCCAAACTGCAAAAGCCGAATCATAGTGAGCAAACACATGTAAATAATCTTTGTGAAGTGATTCTCTAAGTGCCTTTAGGGCTAATGCATTGGCCTTTATATGCTTGCTATTACTAAGGTAGGATTCCTTGGTAATGGCAAGGTGAACCTTATGTCCTAGGGCTTTCAAATACATGGACATCCTATATTTCCATGTGTCAATGTTGGAGACATCGAACATGGGAGGTGACAAGCAATCCATGGGTGTGCAAAACAAATAGTGTGCAAAATGCAAATGCAAACAAGATTAGCAAACAAAGGATCTCACTCCTAGGATGTTAAGCCTAAGTATCAGGAGCGTAGGCTCTGATACCAATTGAAAAACACCTAGAGGGGGGGTGAATAGGTGTAAGTGCTAATCTAGAAACTAAATGCGCTAAATGCGGAAGCTAAAAACTATTTTGCAACACACTTAGTACAACACACAAGTGTAGCCGAATTCCCCGTAAAGGGCTCTGGACTAACTCCTCTTGATTCCCCTAGATATGGGTTGAGGTGCTATATGAATCTCTTGTCGTTAAGTACAAGTGAGGCACACACACAACCAAGCATATACAAGATATAGCAATATGAACAATGCAAGGCACAACACAAGCAATATGAAAGATATGCAATGAATGAAGCTATACACAACACAAATAAAGAGAGAGAGTTTAGAGACAATGGATCAAACGCAAACACAATGATATGTTTCGAGGTTCGAGCTCCTAGCTCTACGTCCCCGCCTTCACCGAGAAGGATTTCTAATCCACTATCACGTCCATCGAGGACTTCCACTGAGGGAACCTTCACCGAGAAGGATTTTTACAACAAGAAAGTACCGAACTCCTCTCTCAAACACCACCTCACAACCGAGGGGTAGGCCCGTAGCCAAACAACAACCAATCCACCTCACACTTGAGGAATAAGGCCGTAGCCAAACAATCAAACTCCACCTCACAATAGAGGGAGCAAACCAACAACCCAATCACCTCTACCAAAGAGGGATACAAGAAATCAAGGGTTTTATAACAAGTGGTATATCTCAACCACAAACCACTTTCCTTTTTCTCTTTCCACAAACAATGATCCTAATAGAATAGGATAGTATGATATAGCTCAAGTGGAAAAACTAGGTGTTTTGGAAAGCAAAAACTCAAAGTAAAACTTTGGGAAAAATCTTTATAGATGATGGAAATGAAGAACCAAAACAAATCTCCCAAAATTCTATTTCCTTTGATTTTTTCAAAAACCTAAAACAAATAAGATAGATCTTTTTGGCATTAAAACACTTTTGAAAACTTATTTAAAACACTTAAGAAAGTCTGGAATTTTTGCTCTTAAAATCTTAGAAAAACCCCCCAAGAAATGGGGTATTTATAGGCCCAAAGAAAGACTAGCCGTTAGGCTGATGTGGCAGCCTGACAGGCTTGGCGGTCGGCCGCCCGGTCGACCGTCAACGGTCATATGACCGTTGGGCAAACCCGGTCGACCGCTCGGTCGACCCAAACAAACAGAGAGCTCTGCTCTCAGATCCGGTCGACCGCCCGGTCGACCGGGCCTGTGTCTGCCAGACGTGCACAAGTCTGTGCACGTCGGTCGACCGCAAGGGTCGACCGGCCCATGGTACGGTCGACCGTTCTGGTCGACCGACCTGGCCTGTCAGCACAGATCAGGGTCAGAAACCTGGGTAAAAATATTTCTAAAAATCTTTTAAGTCTTGTAAAAAATACACAAAAATAGGTTTATCATTTTGCATTGATACATAAACATGTGATAAAGATTTGATCTCAAATATCAAGCATATGAAACCATTTTTGTGTCTTATCATTTTTACCAAAAACTAAAACTTGTATTTTATCAAACTTGTATTTTTCCAAAAACATGAAACGTGTGTGTATTGTGCACTTAAGCATATCAACTATACTAAGCTTTACAAATGGATCTAAACACACTCTAAACTATGATACCTAAGTCTTCTTGACGATCTTCATCTTCAAGGCGACTTGGTCCACAAACACCGTGATCCACGAGCTAGGCAAGGTATGATCTTGATGCTTTGGCCCTGGATTCACCATGAAAAGCTTCTAAACTCCTTTGTTGAAGCTAATCACCAACTAATATCTTGTTAAATGATCTGAAACTTAAATCACAAGATTATTAATAAACATAACTACATGAGTTAATCATCATCAAAACTAGAGAGGAAGGCCTCTGGGCCAACAATCTCCCCCTTTTTGATGATGACAAAACTCATGGAGTTATATATGCATGGATTAAAGTTAAGCTTCAAAGAAGCTCCCCCTTAACTCATGCATAACAAATAAACAAATAGATATGCAATGAATGAAACATAAACATGTATGCAAATAAAGGAGATAAACATGCACTCAAGCATAAAACAAATCAAATCTTTTTTCCTATTTGCAAAACAAAACATATATGCATAAACAATAAATTCTTCTCCCCCTTTAATAATGAAGCAAGGAAAAACATGCATATAAACCTCAAATTCTTCTCCCCCTTTTTGTCAATCATCAACAAAGGGGTAAATACACAAAAACAAAATTTTCTCCCCCTTTTGTCAAAACAAAAAGACAATAAGGGGTTCAATCAATAAAAGTTTATATGCGATATACATTCATGAAGAGGAAGACGCTCAGTTAGCTTCCCTACACATATACATTATATGAAAGAGGGATGACAAGCCCTAATTCACATAACGTATAATATGTAATGCATAAGAGGAGTTGTGAAGCTCCCCCTACACACGTGTACCACATTAAGAAGAGTTGTCAAGCTCTTCAATATACAATACACTCAACATGAATTTATATGTAGAAGAGATGTTAAGCTCTCCTTGCATATAGAAAATACACATCAAAATATTTTTAATTTTTCTTAAATAAAATTTTGAAAGTATCAGAGCTTTTGTAAAACAAACAAAATCTTCTCCCCCTTTTATATGAACTAAAGAAACACGAGGGGGGTGAACAACAAATAATGATAAGATGTTCTCCCCCTTTTTGTCTAAAACAAAACACAATGTCAATAAGGGGTGTGATCAAACAACTATGATACCAATTAAAAAAATATGACAATGAAGTCCATATTGTTACCAATTGAAAAATGAACATAAAAACAAAATCTTGATACCAATTGTAAATATTTATCATTTTGAGCATATGATACCAATTGAAATTGTTCATCAAAAACAACTAATATCAAATTGAAAACTATTATTTTTTATCATAAAGCAAGGGAGTGGAATACAAACATTTAATTGAAAGATAAGTTTTCTCCCCCTTTATGAAATACCAATAAACACTATGCATAGGCTTGAAATAAGATACCAATTGAAAAATAAATCAATTGAGACAAAAATAAAGTTCAAGCTCTAGCAAACAAGATTTGTGCTCAAATATAGAAATATAATAGCACAAATAAAACATGTATATGTGTATGAAATAGAATGAGTACCAATCACCAATAGATGATACCAATTGAAAGTATAATACACAATAAACATATGAGTATACAAAAAGATCAAAATTGATGCCAATTGAAAGAGTTCAATGATACCAATTGAACAACAATAGTAGCATGGTATAACTCATATTACCTATCCTCCCATCTCATGATCAAGTTTAAAATGATTTTCATTGTAAAGCATACTTGTGCATGATCTCCCATCCAACCGCCCGTAGATAGTAGGGGTTTTCAAAAATAGATTTGAAAATATTTGCATGTATGATAAACTCTACCAAATGAAGAATACGAACTAGTTAAATGAAAAACTTGTTAACTAGTACGAAGTCCTTCAAGTAAGGAATAAAACAAAATCATTTTTCATGAAACAAGAAATCCACATGATATCAAACACTCAAGTCAATTAAGCATAAATATGACTCATGAAAACAAAACATGAGTGAACAATAAATGTGAGTGTACAAGTATAATGTGAAGATCATAATCATGAAATTATTCAATTAAGCTCAATTATTCCTTAAAACATAAAAACATGAAAATCATCAAAATTTATTTAATCTTCAAGGTATATGTATGTCTTATACAAACTAAAGTATACATACATATCCAAACACAACGAGTCCAGAAAAATATATGCATTAAGGCACGTGGCTCAAAGGATACACATGTATAGTCAATAGTTTGGACAAGATGGACATATACATGAAGTTAAACAAGAAATCATAAAACAAATTCAAAAATGGGAATACTAGTTTAAAATGCATGAATCATCAAAACTAGACTATACTAGCACATCTAATGGGTTCAAATAAGCATTCAAGTACAAACATATATAAATTTATTTGTGGCCCACTATATGTACAAGTATATATCCTAGTCTTAATGAAAACTAACATTTAAACATATATTCAAATCATGAAGCATAAAACAAAATAAAAATCATCATGATAAAATTAAACATGATTATTATGGTAATCCTCATGTTATTAAACCTATGATAAACATGATAGCTAGACAAAGGTGAGAACACAAAATAATAATCTATATTAAACATGGGTGTCTCAAAGGGCTATACATGCATGTCAAGAGTCTAATAAACATGGTATTTACATGATAATCTACAAACAATAAAACACGCTATAAATAATGAATCATGAAAAGCATGTAACATAATTAGGAGTTAGGAATCGTTGCCAAAACCTAGAAGGTAACTTTCCTTGTCTCCAAAACATGGTGGTCCTCTCCACCAAACAACCCTTGAAAGTGATGCATCCAATTGGTTCTCGTTAAGCACGGAACGCATCCACTCCAAGGTACGGCTACTCTCACGTCATGTGAGAGCCCACACCTACATCAAAACTCATAGGGGTGGTCTTTGGTACCCACATCTTATTGGGTCCATGGGGGTTAGTCCCTTATCTAACCCAAACAAATTTATTTGCTAAATTTGAAGTATGTAGTCTATCAAAGCAAAATTTAGCAAGGTGGCCCATACGTCCACAATGTGTACAAGTGTACACATGAGCATACATATTGTGATGGGTGTGTCCGTGAGGAGCATGTGTATGCCGTGTAGGGTGTGCATGAATAGATGGAACTTGTTTCTTTCGAAACAAAGATT
This sequence comes from Agave tequilana, assembly GCA_038442645.1. Taxonomy (NCBI): domain Eukaryota; kingdom Viridiplantae; phylum Streptophyta; class Magnoliopsida; order Asparagales; family Asparagaceae; genus Agave; species Agave tequilana. The sequence continues at coordinate 4,438 of JAVJIF010008979.1, read as the reverse complement.
CCAAACGTGTGTGACCCACTACACCTTGGCTCAAAGTGGAGCCCAAACAATCAACACTCATCTTAAGCATGGATATATCTTTTTCAATTAAAGAAGAAGTGTGGCATGCAATAGGTGAAGTGTGTGATACTACCCTAGTATGACAACATGTGCATCCATCTTATTTTGCAAAACAATATTTTCTTTAAACAAACATCTAGATCATTTGAAATAGAAATTATTTTATTTTTCAAAGCAACATTTTCTTTTAAAACAAAATCAATTTTTGAAGACAATTGTTCATTTTTCTTTAACATATCAATCATTTTTATTTTTCAAACAATCAATTTCTTTTAAGGCAAGGTCTAGTTGAGATCTAAGTGAGTCATATACACTAGAAACCTCTTTCTTCTCTTGAAAAACAATCTCTATTTTAGAAGACAAATTTTTATTTTCTTCTTTTAAAACAAGATTCTCCTTTTTCAATATTTTGTATTTAGAAATCAAATTTTCACAATTTTTAGCAAGTTCATCATTCATAGCTTGTGCTTCTAAACAATCATTGCAATATGAATTTGAACTAGCATCTAGTTGAGTGTCCGAGTGTACCTCAAGGGAGTCATTCCCTTGGACCATGAAGCAATGTTCTTCGGACTCATCTCTTCTAGAAATCTCTTCTAGAACTTCTTCTTTTCAATAATCTTAGGTAGCTCGGGAGAAGTCAAAATACTCCAAACTGCAAAAGCCGAATCATAGTGAGCAAACACATGTAAATAATCTTTGTGAAGTGATGCTCTAAGTGCCTTTAGGGCTAATGCATTGGCCTTTATATGCTTGCTATTACTAAGGTAGGATTCCTTGGTAATGGCAAGGTGAACCTTATGTCCTAGGGCTTTCAAATACATGGACATCCTATATTTCCATGTGTCAATGTTGGAGACATCGAACATGGGAGGTGACAAGCAATCCATGGGTGTGCAAAACAAATAGTGTGCAAAATGCAAATGCAAACAAGATTAGCAAACAAAGGATCTCACTCTTAGGATGTTAAGCCTAAGTATCAGGAGCGTAGGCTCTGATACCAATTGAAAAACACCTAGAGGGGGGTGAATAGGTGTAAGTGCTAATCTAGAAACTAAAGCTAAATGCGGAAGCTAAAAATATTTTGCAACACACTTAGTACAACACACAAGTGTAGCCGAATTCCCCGTGAAGGGCTCTGGACTAACTCCTCTTGATTCCCTAGATATGGGTTGAGGTGCTATATGAAGCTCTTGTGGTTAAGTACAAGTGAGGCACACACACAACCAAGCATATACAAGATATAGCAATATGAACAATGCAAGGCACAACACAAGCAATATGAAAGATATGCAATGAATGAAGCTATGCACAACACAAATAAAGAGAGAGAGTTTAGAGACAATGGATCAAACGCAAACACAATGATATGTTCCGAGGTTCGAGCCCCTAGCTCAACGTCCCCGCCTTCACCGAGAAGGATTTCTAATCCACTATCACGTCCACCGAGGACTCCCACTGAGGGAACCTTCACCGAGAAGGATTTTTACAACAAGGGAGTACCGAACTCCTCTCTCAAACACCACCTCACAACCGAGGGGTAGGCCCGTAGCCAAACAACAACCAATCCACCTACACTTGAGGGATAAGGCCCGTAGCCAAACAATCAAACTCCACCTCACAATAGAGGGAGCAAACCAACAACCCAATCAACCTCTACCAAAGAGGGATACAAGAAATCAAGGGTTTTACAACAAGTGGTATATCTCAACCACAAACCACTTTCCTTTTTCTCTTTCCACAAACAATGATCCTAATAGAATAGGATAGTATGATATAGCTCAAGTGGAAAAACTAGGTGTTTTGGAAAGCAAAAACTCAAAGAAAAACTTTGGGAAAAATCTTTATAGATGATGGAAATGAAGAACCAAAACAAATCTCCCAAAATTCTATTTCCTTTGATTTTTCCAAAAACCTAAAACAAATAAGATAGATCTTTTTGGCACTAAAACACTTTTGAAAACTTGTTTAAAACAACTTAAGAAAGTCTGGAATTTTTGCACTTAAAATCTTAGAAAAAACCCCAAGAAATGGGGTATTTATAGGCCCAAAGAAAAACTAGCCGTTAGGCTGATGTGGCAGCCTGACAGGCTTGGCGGTCGGCCGCCCGGTCGACCGCCAACGGTCATATTTATGACCGTTGGGCAAACCCGGTCGACCGCGCCGGTCGACCCAAACAAACAGAGAGCTCTACTCTCAGATCCGGTCGACCGTCCGGTCGACCGGGCCTGTGTCTGCCAGACGTGCACAAGTCTGTGCACGTCGGTCGACCGCAAGGTTCGACCGGCGCATGGTGCGGTCGACTGTTCCGGTCGACCGACCTGGCCTGTCAGCACAGATCAGGGTCAGAAACCTGGGTAAAAATATTTCTAAAAATCTTTTAAGTCTTGTAAAAAATACACAAAAATAGGTTTATCATTTTGCATTGATACATAAACATGTGATAAAGATTTGAACTCAAATATCAAGCATATGAAACCATTTTTTGTTGTCTTATCATTTTTACCAAAAACTAAAACTTGTATTTTATCAAACTTGTATTTTTTCAAAAACATGAAACGTGTGTGTATTGTGCACTTGAGCATATCAACTATACTAAGCTTTACAAATGGATCTAAACACACTCTAAACTATGATACCTAAGTCTTCTTGACGGTCTTCATCTTCAAGGCGACTTGGTCCACAAACACCGTGATCCATGAGCTAGGCAAGGTATGATCTTGATGCATTGGCCCTGGATTCACCATAAAAAGCTTCTAAACTCCTTTGTTGAAGCTAATCACCAACTAATATCTTGTTAAATGATCTGAAACTTAAATCACAAGATTATTAGTAAACATAACTACATGAGTTAATCATCATCAAAACTAGAGAGGAAGGCCTCTGGGCCAACAATCTCCCCCTTTTTGATGATGACAAAACTCATGGAGTTATATATGCATGGATTAAAGTTAAGCTTCAAAGAAGCTCCCCTTTAACTCATGCATAACAAATAAACAAATAGATATGCAATGAATGGACATAAACATGTATGCAAATAAAGGAGATAAACATGCACTCAAGCATAAAACAAATCAAATCTTTTTCTCCTATTTGCAAAACAAAACATATATGCATAAACAATAAATTCTTCTCCCCCTTTAATAATGAAGCAAGGAAAAACATGGATATAAACCTCAAATCTTCTTCCCCTTTTTGTCAATCATCAACAAAGGGGTAAATACATAAAAACAAAATTTTCCCCCTTTTTGTCAAAAACAAAAAGACCAATAAGGGGTTCAATCAATAAAAGTTTATATGCGATATAGATTCATGAAGAGGAAGACGCTAAGTTAGCTTCCCTACACATATACATTACATGAAAGAGGGATGACAAGCCCTAATTCACATAACGTATAATATGTAATGCATAAGAGGAGATATGAAGCTCCCCCTACACACGTGTACCATATAAAGAAGAGTTGTCAAGCTCTTCAATATACAATACACTCAACATAAATTTATATGTAGAAGAGATGTTAAGCTCTCCTTGCATATAGAAAATACACATCAAAACATTTTTAATTTTCTTAAACAAAATTTTGAAAGTATCAGAGCTTTTGTAAAACAAACAAAATCTTCTCCCCCTTTTTATATGAACTAAAGAAAACACGAGGGGGGGTGAACAACAAATAATGATAAGATGTTCTCCCCCTTTTTGTCTAAAACAAAACACAATGTCAATAAGGGGTGTGATCAAACAACTATGATACCAATTAAAAAATATGACAATGAAGTCCATATTGATACCAATTGAAAAATGAACATAAAAACAAAATCTTGATACCAATTGTAAATATTTCTCATTTTGAGCATATGATACCAATTGAAATTGTTCATCAAAAACAACTAATATCAAATTGAAAACTATTATTTTCTATCATAAAGCAAGGGAGTGGAATACAAACATTTAATTGAAAGATAAGTTTTCTCCCCCTTTATGAAATACCAATAAACACTATGCATAGGCTTGAAATAAGATACCAATGAAAAATAAATCAATTGAGACAAAAATAAAGTTCAAGCTCTAGCAAAACAAGATTTGTGCTCAAGATATAGAAATATAATAGCACAAATAAAACATGTATATGTGTATGAAATAGAATGAGTACCAATCACCAATAGATGATACCAATTGAAAGTATACATACACAATAAACATATGAGTATACAAAAAGATCAAAATTGATACAGTTGAAAGAGTTCAATGATACCAATTGAACAACAATAGTAGCATGGTATAACTCATATTACCTATCCTCCCATCTCATGATCAAGTTTAAAATGATTTCATTGTAAAGCATACTTGTGCATGATCTCCCATCCAACCGCCCGTAGA
>JAVJIF010008978.1:0-79127 GCA_038442645.1 Agave tequilana | reverse complement strand
GGATCCTCGACACCTTACCACTTCGATGTCTTGGCTCAACTAGCAACATCCCGGCACGCATCACCTTGTATGAACCCTGAGCTATCAAAGTCAACCAGAGAGGCTCTGCAAGAAGCTCTGGCAAATGCTGAGGTCTTCATGACCCAGGTGCCGAAGGAGGTGAAGATGTAGAGGATTGCCTCCACGCTTCCCCAAATGCCCCCTGCATCACCTTCACGGCAGATGATATGCAAGTGAAAGGGAAGCATGATCGACCCCTGTACTTCACAGGTTACATCGGATCATCTGTGGTGAACCGCATTCAGGTAGATCCAGGGTCCGCATTGAGCATTATGCCCCGCCGAGTCATGCAACACCTCGGCATCCCTACCCACCGTCTGAGCCCTACACAGACGACCATCTACGGGTTCAATGCAACGGCACCCGCCCGATGGGGAAGATCAAGCTCAAGTGCCAGATTGGGAGCCTCAAGTCGGAGGTGACATGCTACGTCATCGATGCCGACACTTCCTACAATCTGCTGCTGGGACGACCATGGATCCACCGCAACTCCATCGTTCCCTCCACTCTCACAAAGTCATGAAATACATTGACGCGAGTGGGAAGGTGCAAACTTGGTTCCGAAAGGTATCCGTTCAGGGAGTTGAGAATTATTTCACGGATTCCCTTTTATCCCAGGATCCGGTGGATGAAACCCCGCAACCGGAGGCGCCAGACTCTGGTAATGAGGCTGACACTGAGCCCGAGCAAGAAAAGTGCCTGTGGGAGTTAAAACCACTTGTAAAGAGCATTAATAAGCTCGATGTTGATATACCACCGATGATGCAGGCGGTTGGTATATTAATGAGAATCTAGACTTTGAATACTTTTCTGCGTGTGCATCCGATTCTATACCGTCGGATACTACTACCGACGTAGACGATGACATCTGTCGGCAATGGATGCTTTGACATCATTGCATGTACCAGTAAAATCATCTTTCGGGACATACCAGGATAATGGCGATGCGCAGGAGTCTATATTCTTGGTTCCGGCAAGACGAAAAGGCCAAAGACCAATACTTTTTGGGCGAATCTCGTCTGAACCAATACCCCGCGAAGAATCAGAAAGCGAGGAGGAATCCCCTCAGCTCGACCATTATGAATCGAAGGCACTCAGAATGATGAAGCAAATGGGGTACGATATAACCAACAAGCCCGGGTTGAACTTCGGCAAAGGAAGGAGGACGCTACTTCGATCCTTTGTGCCAAAAGGGAAGGCCCCCGATTATATCATCGGACGCGCAGGGGTTGGCTATGTATCAACTCCGGTCCATCAGCCTCTAATTCTCAAGAATCGTCGAGCGACGATTGCTCTTCAACACGTCATCATGGGAGTCAGATGTCAGTGTCGGCAACATCTTCAAAGGGCTTTCAGTAAACATGGTTTCAACAGGCCATCTGGAAGATGAAGCTGAAGAAATGATCCAACCTGATACAGATCCTTGGATCAAACATTTGAATGCTCTTTGGATATCCGCTTTGAACAGCGTGAGCCACCCACAGATGACAAGGTTGTTCAAGATCAACCTAGGAGATGAGACCAACCCCAAGCCCATCTTCATAAGTGACGGCCTGTCGCCTCCAGAGAAGAAGGATTTAATATCTCTTGTACAAGAGTATATAGATGTCTTCGCCTGGAATTATGAGGACATGCCTGGACTTGATCCTCAAGTGGCTATGCATCGCCTCAACATCAATCCGACATGAAGCCTGTTAACAACAGCAGCGATGGTTCCGTCCAGAGATAATGGAGGCAATTCAATCAGAAGTCAGAAAGCTCATCGATTCTGGCTTCATCCGGGAAGAACAACATCCCGACTGGGTAGCCAACATCGTCCCGTCGCCAAGAAGAACGGGAAGATCCGGATCTGCATCGACTTCCGTGATCTAAACGAGGCCTGCCCCAAAGACGAATTCCCATTGCCAATCACAGATGTCATGATTGACAATACTTGTGGATTCGAGCGAATGTCCTTTATGGACGGGTTCTCAGGATACAATCAAATCAAGATGTATCCCGATGACGAAAGCATACCTCCTTCAGGACTCCTCTAGGGGTATATTGTTACACCCGTCATGCCCTTCGGACTGAAAAATGCAGGGGCAACATACCAAAGGGCCATGAACGCCATTTTCCATCAGCAAATGCGGAAAACGGTGGAATGCTATGTCGATGACATCGCGGTGAAGAGTCGCACTAAAGGTGATCACATAGCAGACCTGAAGGTGGTCTTCGACATCATGCGGGCTCATCAATTGAAGATGAACCCCACCAAATCCTTCCTGGGGGTAGCCAGTGGCAAATTCCTAGGATTTGTTGTGACTTCCAAAGAATCTATTTGGATCCAGAGAAAGTCCGCGCTATCCAAGAGATGCATCCCCCAGAAGCCTCAAGAGCTCAGGGGATTACAAGGACGATTGGCGTACATCCGCAGGTTCATATCAAACCTTTCCGGGAGATGCCAACCCTTCGCCAAGCTGATGAAAAAGGGTGTTTCATTCATTTGGGACGACGCTTGTCAAAAAGCGTTTGAGGAGATCAAACACTACCTCACCCAACCACCAGTCCTTGCAGCTCCGGTGTCCGGAAAGCCTTTCCTGTGTACGTCCGAGCAATGGATCATTCCCTGGGAGCTCTACTAGCTCAGAATGATGAACAAGGACGAGAACAGGCAATCTACTATCTGAGTAGAACAATGATCGGAGCCGAACATCGGTACAACCCGATCGAGAAGGAATGTTTGGCACTAGTGTTCGCCATTCAGAAAATGCGACACTATCTGGTAGGCCAGACTATAAATGTCATATCAAAAGTCAACCCTCTGAGGTTACTTATGACAAAGCCTTCTTCACTAAATGGCCGGCTGGCAAAATGGGCTATATTGTTATCCCAATATGAGATGCACTTTTTACCCCAGAAGGCCATTAAAGGACAAGCGGTGGCGGACTTCCTAGCTGAGCACCCAGATCCAAGGGCAGCCAAACTCTATGAGGATCTCCCAGATGAGGCCGCCGAAGTCTGCCTGACTCAGACGTTGTTCGAAAGTCAAGTATGGCAACTTTTCTTCGACGGTGCATCAAGGACAAGCCCAAAGGGACACGTAGTAGCGGGGGTAGGAGTAGTACTTGTCTCCCCACAAAATTATGTGATCCCCCGAGCTGTCTCGCTAACGGAGCCTTGTTCCAACAATGTGGCGGAATACAACGCTCTTTTGATTGGGATGCAATTCGCCGATGAGATTGGCGTTAAAAATCTCGAGGCTTACGGTGACTCTAAACTCATCGTCAGCCAAGTTCGCGGAGAGTACGAGGCCAGACATGAAGATCTAGTACCCTACTACAACGCGACAATTCACATGGCCGAAAGGTTTTCAAACTTCTACATCGACCATGTACCGCGCAGGCAAAATGTACATGCGGATGCACTCGCATCCCTCGCTGCTTCCTTAGCTCTTCCAGCTGGAGCAATGGAGAAAGTATTCGTCTATAGCCACGACCTATACTGTCCAAAAATTCCCCTCGGAGACTGCCCAGGGTCAACGGGAGACCATCACGACAAGGAAACACTTGAAGTGTCGACCGCTTCAGGGCTTAAAGACTGGCGATTCCCCTACATTGATTTTGTCTTATACGGCATTCTGCCCGAAGACACCAAGGAGGCGGCCGCCATTCGGAGGAAAGCCCCCAATTCTACTATAATGCGATTTCGCGAACATTGTATCGTCGATCGCATGATGGGATCCTGCTCCGATGCCTCTCATCAAAAGAAGCCCAAGGAGTATTGAAAGAAGCCACGATGGTACTTGTGGAGCTCATCAACCTGGCCCGAAATTGGCACATCGACTCCAAAGGATGGGTTACTATTGGCCCAAGATGATTGCTGATGCTGTCGCTTATGCTAAGAGATGTTACGCCTGCCAAATACACGGCGATTTCATCCATCAAGCACCAGGGTACCTCCACTCAACGACCTCTACTTGGCCGTTTGAAATGTGGGGGATGGACGTAGTTGGCCCTATCAGCCCACCATCATCGAAAGGACATCGGTTCATTCTAGCGATAACCGATTACTTCTCTAAGTGGGCCGAAGCTATCCCTTTGAAAGAGGTGAAATCTTCTAACGTGATCAAGTTCGTGAAACATCACGTTATTTACCGCTTCGGTGTGCCTCGGCGTATCATCCATGACAATGGACCCCAGTTCATCAGCCAGGCCTTCCAGAGATTCTGCGCGAAGTTCAGAATCCAGAGTGTGTCCTCAACGGCATACTATCCTGCTGCTAACGGTCTTGCAGAAGCCTTCAACAAGACTATTGGCAAGCTTCTCAAAAAGTTCGTCTCGAAAAGTCAACGCGACTGGGACGACAAACTGGGTGAATGCTTATGGGCCTACCGCACAACGGTGCGAACCCCAACTAAAGCCACGCCATTTTCCTTGGTATACGGATGCGAAGCCGTCCTTCCATTGGAAATACAAATTCCCTCTCTACGCGTCGCCTTAACAGCGGAAATGACAACTGAGGAGAAGCATCAGCAGCGACTCCAGGAGTTGGAAGCCTTAGACGACAAGCGTTTGCAGGCCAACAACAAATCGAGCTTTACCAAGCTCGTATCACCAGAGCCTTCAACAAGAAAGTCAAAGCGCGAACTTTCAAGAAAGGCGACCTTGTCTTAGCTGTCCGAAGACCCATGGTCATGACGCACAAGACAAAAGGAAATTTCAGCCCAAATGGGAGGGACCGTTTGTAGTAGAGTCAGTCTACTCAAATGGATCATATCGCCTCATAACTTCAAATGGCGATACACTCATGATGCCGATCAATGGCAAATTCTTGAAGAAGTACTATCCTTAATAGTACCCTTCTTCCGATCAAGTTAAAAGTACACCTCTGATCAAACATCCGACGCCCTCGACGGCTAAGGATAGAGGAAAATGTTGGCCTTTAAGCCCAACATAAGTCCTCGACAACCCACCATGCTGAGGGGAATAGCATGGCTAGCCCAACTCAAACGGTAGTTGGTAAAGGCATGTCAAACCCGTTGACAGCTGAGGATTTGCTAAAAATCCTAAGGGACACGTCCCATTTGATCCGACGCCCTCGACGGCTAAGGATAGAGGAAATGTTGGCCTTTAAGCCCAACATAAGTCCTCGACAACTCACCATGCTGAGGGAATAGCATGGCTAGCCCAACTCAAACGGTAGTTGGTAAAGGCATGTCAAACCCGTTGACAGCTGAGGATTTGCTAAAAATCCTAAGGGACACGTTCCCATTTGATCCGACGCCCTCGACGGCTAAGGATAGAGGAAAATGTTGGCCTTTAAGCCCAACATAAGTCCTCGACAACTCATCATGCTGAGGGGAATAGCATGGCTAGCCCCAACTCAAACGGTAGTTGGTAAAGGCATGTCAAACCCGTTGATAGCTGAGGGTTTGCTAAAAATCCTAAGTGGACTCGAGTCCACTCTTCCTCCAAAGTCCCTTACCAATTCTCATCCATAGAATGGTAGGACCACAAAATGCAATCATTACTACTTAACACTATACCTCTGGTAATGAATACTCTTTGTCGGGTATAAACTTTGCTTGTTAACTCTGCATAGAGTAACAGACTCTCAAATTTGCCAAGTTAACACTATACCTCTGGCATTTCAAATTCCACTTGTCAATTCTCATCAATAGAATGACAGGTCCTCAAATTGCTCTTATCACGAGCCAATTCTTGTCAAGTTAACATTACACCTCTGACAAATTACTGTTTAAGTTAACATTACACCTCTAACAGTACATCGAGTGCCTGTCAAGTTAATATCACACCTCTGATAGTCACCTTTCTTTAGACTTCCGTATCGAAGCTGAAATGGACGATGCCAAGTTAACACTACACTTCTAGCATCCGAGTCATCGCTAAGTTCAACAGTACACCTATGGCCATGACCGTTCCTCGACTTCCTCGTCTAAGTCGAGATGACCAATGCTAAGTTCAACATCACACCTCTAGCATTACCTCACTGTTAAGTTAAACATTACACCTATGACAGTGACATTCTGAGTTAAGTTAATATCACACCTCTGACTCACATCCTTGTCAAGTTAACACCACACTTCTGACAAGACTATCTCCAACCCGTTAAGTTAATATCACACCTCTAACGGTAAAAGCTTTACTAGATTCCTCGTGGTCTAGTTTCACTTGTTATTCTCTTCAACAGAATAACAGGTCCACCTAAAGACATTGTTAGGTTAACATTACACCGCTGACAATGTTTTATCAAATTCCCTAACTGACCTTGAATCAAGTCAATCCTAGACACTTGACAAAAGTTCACCTTCTCTGGGAGTACGCATTCCCCCTGTCACTTTCTTTTATAAAGTGGCGGGTCCACCAAAATCATTCTTTTGCTTCTAAAACAAAACATTCAAGACAACAGAAAGAGGCAAAAAGAAAAGTGTCACTTTTATTCATATCCAAACACATGAAAGTGATACAAAACGCTCTCTTATACAATAAGATTGAGTGTTACAATTAAGGAGTACAAAGAAGTCCCTCTCTCTCTCTGAGGCCGTACTCACTCCTTGAAGCCGCATCTGATCCTATGCATGATGTCTGAAGAAGTGGCGACTGTTGGAACCGGTTGCACTTTGATGCACGACGCCAACTTCGAAAGCGCCCTAGCTGACTAAGCCAAGAGCAATGGTGTTCTTGAGGTCCGGTGGCAACAGAAGGTCCTGCAACCCTTCGTTCAGGCGCGTCTCTTTCCCTAGCAGACCATCCACAAACATGGAGTCACTTCTGGGGTGAGAGAGGAAGTTTTAGGAGTCATCAAAAGGATGCTACCCTCCACTAGGTCCAGCGACAATAGAAGAGCCTGCAACCCTTCGTTCAAGAGTTGATCTTTCCCCCGCAGGCCATCCAAAGGACATGGACTGTCCTTGATGTTACTTCTGGGATGGGAGAGGAAGAGGATCCTCTCCGCCACCGCAACCGCCGGAACCTCCTCGCCGTCATACTTGACCTGACCATCTCTTGCCGTTAGGCAAGAGTGGTGCAGGAGATCTGAAGAGACCTTGGCGAGATTTGGGTCCTCGTCAGAGATATAATTTACTCTCTTACAAACGACGAGGACCATAATTTACTCTCTTACAAACGAACATTGAGCAAGCTCGCCGGTTGAAGCACTCTTCCAGGAGACCAGCGAACCTGCAAAGAACAAATAAGAGAATCAGAAAATCTGGAACTTAGTATACTTTAAAAACTAAGTAACAGACGCGGCAGTCATTGAAGACTTCAGACGCGGGAACAACCCGCACGGTCAAACCACCGCGCCGGCAGAAACAGACGCGAGTCAAAACTGTGCCACGCACAGGATTCAAACGCGGTCTCAGTTTGCACCCGCGTCTAATATATTAGACGCGAAAAACTTCAAACGCCGAAAATTGCCATCTCTCTGTTGGGTGAACAGGAGTTGCAAGATTCAGGTCTGAAACGCGCCAAGGCAATAGCCATGAGCAAAGCCAGCGTCAAGAGCCCGCGTTCAGAAAAGTTCAAGTCACCAGCACAAATTTCAGAATAGGAATGCACCAGAATTTCGTTCGGATGCCTATGCCAAAATACCGGCTATGGACATCATTGGGGTGACATACCAGCAGAAACCTCTGTCCAGAGTTGACCTCTTTTTGCATCCAAACGCGGGCGCGCAGGATGACATGAGAGAGGATTCCTTCTGAAGAGACCAAACAGAGGCATGAGAGCTCTGGGTCATCTTCATCCATGGGATCACCTTCATCCATGAGGACGGTTCTCTGAAAGATAATTCAAGGCGAGACTTCTCTCGGAGCAAAACAAATGAAACAGTCTAAGTTGGATTGTTAAAGAGGAAGAGGGTGCACTCTATTTATAGGCAGTCCTTAATAACTGTCATTAATGGGGCATCAATCGGAACCGTCGCGCACAACTGTCAAAGCCCAATCAAAAACGGACGCGTGGAGCGCTGCTTTGGAAACCGTCGAAATGCGCCGGTTTTTCAACCGCCAGCGTCGGTTCTGCATGCAAGAGCATTAACGCCTGAACCCAATAAGAGGCTGACGCGTGGATAACTGTCTTGGGAAGCAACGGATGACCCGGAACCCCAATCGACGGTGAAGACTCGACGTTCAAAGATCTCCTAAAAATCTTTTAAGTCATGCTGCATTGAACGCAGATGGGAAAGTCGCTCGAGGCTGCGTATCCCGTGTCTGATCAATCCGCGTCTTTCTTAGCAACCGCGTTTCATTCTGTGATTGACGCTGCGTCTCACTCCATGGACTGACGACCGCGTCTCACTTTATGGATCAAAGCTGCGTCTCATCAAGAAGACCGCGTATCACTCTGAGATTGAGGCTGCGTCTCATCAAAAGGACTTAGTAAATCTAAGTTCCTGTGGACTGACGACCGCGTCTCACTTTATGGATCAATGTCGCGTCTCTCTAAGAAATTCGCGTCCTTTCAGTCTGGCCAAATATCGCGTCTACCTTCTGAAGATCAGTCGCGTCTCCATTGCCAAAGGACGCACGATTACAGAAATCGCGCCTTTACAGCAATACCATCTCTGCTTTTTGAAAAAGAACCTGCGTTTGGCCTCCTGCTTCTGCAAAATCAGTTCAACAGTACACTGACGCAAGCAGACGACCAACCCACTCCTGGCTTAAAGCGCGCCAATGACAGACTAAAAGCAATCGGGGAGGTTTAGACTGTGCATCTAAACACTCAACATGATCAACTCTGGGGCTTCAAAGAGTTCAACAGTACACTCACGAAGACCAACTCCAGATAAGATTAAACCGGAGCATCAACAGTCTAGTCATGAAGGCGAACTCAGCTAGAGTCCAAAGTATTTCGAAATCCGTCCCAGTTAACTGCGGAATGTCGAAAACTTTGGAGGGGTTCTGTAGGCTGTCTAAAAATCACCAAGACAAGCCACCAAAACACAGAGATCCAAGATCCAGGCGCAAGGCTAAATGTGACAATCAAGACGCGAGGGATAGCCCGCGTCTCAGCATCAAGGCGCGTCAGCCCGAAGCCCGCGTCTCAGCATCAAGGCGCGTCAGCCCGAAGCCCGCGTCTCAGCATCAAGGCGCGTCAACCCGCGTCTCAACATCAAGGCGCGTTAGCCCGAAGCCCGCGCCTCAGCATCAAGACGCGTCGGCTCGACACCCACGTCTCGGTTGCAACTACCCCGATTATGGCGCCATCCGCCGCCCATATAGCGGGGAAGTTGGCCCTCATCGTGGAGCACTTTTAGGGGGCACGATCACCCCCTAAAAACCCTATAAATAGTCCTGTCACTATTGAAAGAAAGGGGGACGACGAGAAGAAAAAAGACGACAATCAAAGGAGAGATCAACGACAGAGAGAGAGAAAACCCTTCAGCGAGCTTACTGAGTACTAGCCGCTCTTCGCCTACCTCCTCTTCTAGAGTTTTGGTAGACGGAGCTGAGTTACTCCCTCTACCGACCGAAGAGAAGATCCCCGACGGTCCGAACAGTCATCTGGTCAACGGAGAACAAGATTCACTCTCCACCGCCACACGAAGAACCCAGCACTAAACAAAGGGGGAGTTCAAGATTCAACATTCCCCCTCCCTTGTAACCGGAAGATTAAGCCGGCTGTAATCTTTTCCATCTGATTCCAGGAAACGTTACGCCAGCCAGCCCCCTCTCCGTGTCAAACAGAGACCTCTGTTTGTGTTCTGGGGATTGAAGCTCCCACTCGAGAATGATGATACAAACAACCGCATCCCTTAGGCTCATCCCTTGTTGGGCAACTACCGCCCAAAAGGTTCAACCCCAGTTGGGTAACTGCCAAGCTGATCCCCAATCAGGCAACTACCATCCAAAAGGTTTATCTCTGATTGGGCTATCTCCTTAAGTAGTTGTGACAACATCTGCATAAGGGCGTCGATAGATTCTTGCTGAGCTCGAATCTTATCGAGTTGTTCCCTTTGGACTCGGGCCTACTTTTCAAATTGTCTGGCCATTTCCCGGGAGTTCCCACCATTTAAGCAAAGGAGGTTGTCCCCGAACTAGGATTCGAAGACTGGGATTCAATGATGGCAAAGTGCTCATCATTCACCTCGATTTCCTGGCCAACAGACTATAGTCGACTGGGGCTATTGTTCCGTGCGAGTCTAAATGTGTCAGTAGACCCCTTCAGGTTCAACAAGAATGTCTTTCAAACTTGGACATCGATCAACATCTGACTCCTCTGAACCAACAACCAGTTGCTTCCCTTTGAACTTGCTTGGTGTGGATCTCGGTCCCATCATGTTTGCAGTCACTTTTGGGTACTTAACGTCAGAGAACGATTTCTTCTTCCAGGATTGTCGTCTCTTGGCTGAGTTTGAAGCTACTGACAACCGGCTAAAAACCAAGGGCTTAGTTATCTGAAAGCCGTAATGGCAATTAGAAAGTACTGCTGAGATGAGCTGCTCGCAGTGACATTGAGGAGTGATTTGATGAACACTCTTTTTTCTTGTCAGGTAGTCCCTTAGATCCGTCACGGGGACGTCTGAGGTGCTAGCCTCGAACCTCTAGGGTAAAGGCTTCGTGGCTTTATATGTCTTAAGGACATGACATTTTGAACGCGGGTTTCGCATTTCTTTGTTGAAACGCAAACCTCATATAGTGTTGAAACATGGAACTCTAGCCTAGACTATGTTTGCCCAGAACACGCATCTCGCGTTTTAAATTAGAAACGCGAGAGTCACGTTCTCAAACAGGAAGAATGCAGATCTCGCATTTTGAATCACAAACGCGGGAGTCACGTTCTCAAATAGGTAGAATGCAGGTCTAGCATTTTGAATCAGGTAGAACACAGGTCTCGCGTTTGACACGGACCTCGCGTTGTTGAACAACGCGGGACTCACGTTCTGGAACAGAAGCACGGTCCACGCGTTCCCTGAATGAAACATGGGTATGAACCTCGTGTTCTGAATCTACAGACAGATTGGTTCTGCAGAATTTTCAATTTGTTGTCGATGAGCACGATGCCTTCCTCGACATTCAACATTCCGATTAAGCAGCAAGGGTTGTGAGGACCCTCGACAACCTGAAATTGCAGCATTCGGAGAGGAGAGCGATGGAGAGATTGATCTTCACCATCACTTTGATCACGTGCCAACGCATTAGCCCGGCGGTCCCTTGAGGGACGTTAACGCAGACTGCGTGGGCTGCAAGAGAGGTTTTCAGAACCTCGCTAGAAGCGGCACCACTTATGTTGTGAGCAGTGATGCGGGCCACTTTGGGAGAAATCTCTGAAGAGATTCGAGAGTGAGTCCCAGAAGAGACTATGTGGTACTACCACAATGCCTTGGGACTGGCGGAGCTTGAGGAAAGGAATTCCTCAAACTTTTCTTGGTCGAATTCAACGACAAGGGATTCCAACGTCTTACCAAGAAGCTGAACATCAGATTGCGCCATGACGTTCTCGTTGGTAGAGAAAGCAATCCCCAGCGAAGTAGCTATCTATTGTTTGGTCAGAAAAATGGTGGAAAGTAAATTTTTGAGTGGATGAAAAATTACAACGGGATGATTCCAATTATAAAAGAGGGAAGAATAACTGGTTCTTCCTTTTGTTTAAGGCTAGGTTCTTCGTGTGACGATGGAGAGTATATTTGTTCTCCATTGATCAGCCGAATGACAAGCTTCTCTTTGGGATGGTCTCAAAGATCAATCAGGAGGGAGCTCTGTTTTTAACACACTAAGTGTTTAGAGTCCACTGATTACTCTTTTTCTCCTCTCTCTAGATTTTTTGAATAAGCAAGAAGAAAACAAGGAGGTTTAGTTTGAGAATTCTCAGCTCCCAATCTTTAAAAGTTTCTCTTTCTCCGCTCTACTAAAAGAGTCCTCCCCTCTTTCATAACTCTTTAGGCTATTTATAGAGAGTTATAGAGTTATTATTGTTCTCTAAAATCCCTCCATGATGGGGATTAACTCCCATATTATGTGGAGAGTTAATTGACCCAGTAATGGGGGTCAGTTATAATAGAAACACGAGTCTTTCGCTGGACCTGGACCTCGCGTTGTTTGTTGTAGACGCGGATGTCTTGTCAGAATGTGGAGTTACTCAAACCTACATAAGGCGTAAGACGCGGAGTTGCTAAGACCCGCGTTTGAAATGAAATGCAGAGTTGCTCAAATCTGCTTAAGACGCAGAGTTACCCAGACTCACATTGAAAATGGGACACAGAGTTGTTCAAACTCGCGTGAGACGCGGAGTTACTCAAACCCGCCTCTGAAGTCTCTGTTTTCCTTTGAACGCGAGGTCCCGTTTTAGTTGAAACGCGACCTTCGCGTTGAAGTGAGGTCCGCATCTGATGACATATCTTTAGTGATTTTAAACGGCCTACACATACGAGATCTAATCACAAGAGAATAATAAAATGAATAGTAAGTGAATTGAACTTTCTCGATTGATGGATATGACCACTTGAGTTCCTATTCTATTTGCTTTGTCTTTATTGTATCATCGCTCTTTTTTATTTTTTTTCAATCTATATTCATGTTTATTACCTAGTACACAACTTATGTTTTCTATTGTTATAGGTATATCACTATTTTGACTCTTTGCATGACTTTACTCACTGAGTTATCGAGCTCACCATTTTATATTAACAACATTTTCCAGCGTCGATAAAGGCAAAGGCCCAACTTAAAGCTTCATGGGCATTTCTTTTGGAACTGCATGAAGAACCCGATCTTACAGAAATTTACTTATATTATGTCATCCATGAACAGTTTCATGCTTGTATATAAAAATCAGACTTGATATATATATGCTATGCAATATGTATTAGACTTATGAGCTAGGTAGTTCGATCTTTTTTATGTATAGAGATAAATACATGATTGTAGGTGTTATTTTGGATTTGATGATGAAGATGGTTATTGTGATTTTATTAAGGATGTCAAGAGGGGTACACTCAAGCTTATATATATTATTATTGTTGTTGATAGCCGAGACTATAATCTTGAGGATGTGCTAAGTAAGTCGGTTGTGACCGAAATTAAAATTGTAATACATAACACTGTAGTAATTACAGAGAAGATACTGAAAAAATTTAGAAATCGATATTATTATATGGATCGAGGATTATTGTAACCTGGACCGTTAAACAGAGCCTCACAGATCCGAGCAAGGGCCGACGAGAGTAAAGGTTGTTTTACAGTGCTCTAAGATCTGGGCAAGGGCCGACAAGACCAAGGGCTGGTTTTGGCCTCGAGGTGGTTATTCCAAAGTTAATGGTGGCCGGATTTGCTCTATATCTTCTAGATCAAATCAAGGTATGTCGGATCTAAGCGGGGGTTGCCGGACTAGAGAGGGGATGGTCGACTGAGGGGTGGTCGGATTTAGCGGGGATGTCCGACCGAGGATGGCTAGATTTGAGCGGGGGTGACTGGCCAGAGGTGGCCGGATTTAAAGTCGCAGCTACGGTGGAGGGGACATGCCACAACTTCAGTGGTGGAGGTCCGATCACGACATGATCGGATCTGTGCTGCAGATATCATGACAGCGGTGGCCGACCATGGAATGACTGGTTCTGAGCTGCAGATGCCTCAACTACGGTGGAGGGGAGATGCCATGACTTTCGTTGGGGGGATCTCGTAACAGAATGACTAAATTTGAGCTGCAGATGTTGCAATGGCATTAACGGTAGAACTGTTGGATGGACGGTTCTGAGTTACAGACGCCATCTGCAGTGGAAAGGAGATGCCACGACTTCGCTAATGGCGTTTCGGTGTCTTCATTTTTTTCTTTTTATTTTTCTCTTCTTTTGAAGGATCAAATTGTGTATAATTGTTTCATGCAAGTACGTACCCTTCTATTTTAGGAATGTTTCGTTAAGCTCTTATTAATAAAACGCCGGGGGGTTTACCTCATGATTTTATCTCAAAAAAAAAGTTGAAGATAAACTATGTTCAACTTTTTTTTTTTTTTCCCTATTTAATCATGAGTTTCTAAGTGGAAAATTTCACATTGTTTCATTAATATGAAAAAGAACGATTGTTGATGTATGTTCCACATATTACACATCATTTAAAAGGAGAATCCAAATCATATAATTTATGATTTAAATCTTTTAAATATAGAGTTGTTTTTTTCATTTGCGTGGCTTACGTGTTCACTTTAGTTCCAGAATTTTCATGAAGATAAATAGAAATTATTAGATTTGTGAGAATCAATCATAAATTGTACGATTTGAAAGACTCTTTTTTAAGTCAGGTGCAATTCGAGAGATAAACATAAACAAAAAATAACAAAGCACAGGCATTAGAGTTATATATGGGAGAAATTATACATACTATTTATTTACAGCTTTTTCTTGGAGTTAAAATGTTGATGGAGGGTGGATTAGTTTTTAAAGAAGTAGCACTACAGATAGTTGAGAAAAGTTCCACACATTGAATTTATTCATGCAGGTTAATTCCTATTACATATTAATTACAACAACAACAGAAAATCTTAATATCCTCCTAAAGGATTAGTTTAATTTTTTTCTAAAGAGCAATACCCCTTATTGATAACCACAACAATTTGCCGAACAATTTACAAAACTCGGAACAATAGTAGTATGTCAAGGCCTTTTTAAGGATGCACGGCTCAAGATATGTTGTTGGCCTTACTTTTGTATCTATTGTTCCTCCAGCATCTGCGTGTGCAAAAATTATCTATTTTAGAGGATTCAATGCATTACACTACATGCTTGTATGAATGTTTTCATTAAGAAAATTTTAATGAAACGTGATCCAACTAACTCAGGTTTAGATTAAAGTAACAGTTAAAAAGGGGTTGTAATTTGTAGGTCACATAAATTCTAAGCAATCTTTTCTAATTGTTAGGGTTGAATTTTGAGCTAGAAGCAAACATAAATTTGACAACATACTTGAGTGATCAATCAGACTCTCTTGCCCCTACTCAGAACTCATTGCCCATCAACGCCCAACAGATTATACTAGCCACAAAAAGAAGAAGCACATGCGAATGAAATAGTATAAAAGCACATATAATCAGTAGATGGCGGCCATTAACCATACTTGAAGTTTTATCACGCGCGTATGAAACAAATTATCTACTTAGAAAATAGTGGACGATCATTCACAAAGCTGTCTTACTACAAAAAAATAACTAGGCATAGAGATCTCATGTTCCTTGCCAAAGATTGTACACACTGTACTACAGACTCTCGGCTCACCTGATGTTGACAACCAACTCAATAGTACCCATGAATTAAGCACACAATGCTGCATTTTGTCCCCTCTTTCTCATCTCAAGAGAAAGAGAGAGAAGCTTGCTGCAGAAGAAACACCAAATCTCACAAGCAATCTCTCTCTCTCTAAAAAAAAAAAGATGAGCAAGATGCAGTAACAAAAGCTTGCCCAAATCTTTTCGTTGTTTTGGGCAAATCTAGGGATGCGAAACGGGTCGGGCCGTGGGCCCGCCGGCAAATCCCAGGCAGCCGGCCCAGGATTTTTAATAGAATAATAAAAAATGAATTAAAATTTCTAAAAAAATCTCACAATTTTGAACAAAATTGATATAAGTTATAAAATGTAAATGTAATTTTTTTATTAATAATCTAATAGACTAGATAAATTGATATAAATACAAATAAATAATATAGATAAAAAATAAAATTACAAGTGTAGTATATAGATTGAAATTGAAGTTTAAATTGATACAAATGCAAATGCAAAAGATCGTCATTTCTTCACTCATCTTCTGGAGAGTCTTCAATAATTTCATCTACTATTTTATTCTGGCTTCTCGTCTCCGCGACGAGCCAATCCTTCTGCAGATGCTCATCTCGATGGCTTCTGACGCAAGGCGGTTCCTGGTATCATCGGCACTCATCCACCTGTGCTAAAAACAAATTCTGAAGGTACAGTAGAGACAAGAAGATTCTTAACTATTTTGAAACTACAGTAGAAGGAGGATTCGGGTAAAGGCAAATGCAAATCATACCATTCTTAATTATTCAAATCTAAAGAATTATGTCTAGAAGAAGAATTACTACAGGTTGTTGAGGAAGAATGTGTCCATTTTTAAACTAAAACTGATAAGATTATAAATACCAAAATGTTAAAGAGTTTGAGGAATTTTAGAGCTTGAGTCTTGAGGAAGCTTGAGCACTTAAAAAATTGAGGGAGCTTAAGAACTTGAGAGATCTTGAGGAAAATTGAGAAAGCTTGATCACTTGAGAGAACTTGAGAACTTTAGCACTTGGGAATTTAAGAGAACGTTAGAGAATTTTTGGTGATGAAATGAAGTAGGAAAGAGTGAGTTTTTATAGAGGGGAAGAGGAGTTAAAATGTAATTTTTCTTTCTTTTTTAAAAAGCAAATTTTCAGTCACAATACCAATAAGGGGTTTTGTATAAAAAAAATTTCAACCAACACCCGCGCCTAGTTACTGAACCAATATAACCGCGATGGGGAGATTGCAAAAAAATTACAAAAAACCCTCAAAATCTGGCCCAACGGCTCTTAAAGAGTCGGTGGGGCCACCGGGGGTCGGCCCGGGTGCGGCCCGGCCAAGCCGGGCTGTGGGTCATGATCCCCACGGGCCTCGTCGGGCTGACCCGACCCCATTCGCACCCCTAGGCAAAACTCCCCCCCCCTCTCTCTCTCTCTCTCTGATCTTTTCATCCTTGGGGCTGCCGAACTGATGCCACTGATGTTGTTCTGCCCTGCGGACAGCCTTCGGTCGTTTTCTCTGCTTCTTGCAAGCCTCCCCCAACTGCTGCTGTCCTTTCGGTTCTCTGCTTCCCCCAGTGAAAAAAGGGTGCAGAGATTTCTACGGCCATTGATGAGCCCTACAGTACAGTTCTCACACACCCGTTTGCACTTTTAGTTCGTTAACCACCAACTCACTCCTTGCTTACAGCGTGAGAACAATATAAGTTGGAATAGGAAACAAAGAATCACAGGCATCAGGACACAGGCAGCAAAGCACTGGCAATACAATCAAGAGTGAACAATACCACTTCTACTAAAATCCAATATTATGGGTACCAAAATTTGTGAGTTATAAGAAACAACATAGCTAACAAAGATATATACAACAAGCATAATTGTTTTTAACTCCAGTCTACCATGTAGTTAACACCAACAATACTCAGGACATCAAACAGAAAAAATCACTTGAACAACTCCTATTGAAAAGGGCCATGAGCTACTTAATTAGCAAGTATCGCATCAATTTTGCCCCATCAGTACAGTTTTGATCCCCCATATTATTAGCAGCTCCTTCAAATAGTATCTTATCGTTCCCTCACAAAATCCTAACTTCCTGCAGGCGCAGATACAATTTTCGCCATATCATACAACATTCCAGCTAAAATCATTCTTTACTCATGATTCTCAATCACCCAACATGCTCAGAAAGAGGCCTCAAAATCTATTACCTGAAGGGGAACAAGTTAGTAGCACCTAGGAAAAGGTCAATTCCAACCCTCCAAGCACTTGACAGGACCAAAATAAATCTACAATCCCCTTTTTGCTTCACCCCATTTGCAGTGTCAAAAGCCCGCATGATTGCGGAAAAAAAAAAACTCTGATCCATCATGTAAACAAACTCGTTGGGGCTCATAGATATCAAGTGTCCCGAATCAATGTCTAATTGTGATGCATGCTTACCAAGCTTCAGTTTGCACGTTTGCAACTCGGACATTCAGAATGTACCAATATTAAGCAACTGAGCTGCAACTCTAGACCTATCCTCTAGAACAATCTCCAAGATACTGTAATAGGTCTGACATAAAAAGTACTCAGAAAAATATAAGTGGGGATTTGAAATTCCAATACATATCAGAGGAAGAATGATAATTTCTATAAGATATATTTCGACATCATTTATGATGAACTGAACTGGTTTTCATGAACAGAGAATCTGCTTCTCTATGCTTTTGCAAACTAATGCTTGTAATTGCTTCTCTGTAGTTTATACATCTATAAGCCATTAATACTCTACATGGATTAGTGAATGATCACCTCAATAAACAGTCCTAAAACAAAAGTTGAACACTGAACCTAGCTCAGAGGCATGGAGACGACTAATAGTTGAGGCAGACTCGCCAAGATGCATGATTTCCCGTAAGTTAACAGCATGAAAACTGTGTGGTATATGACAAATCCAAGATAACCAAGGGTGGAAGCATGCATCAATTGGGTTGAAAACATATATTAAAGCCTTAGCTAGCTTATGAGTGCGGGGGAAAGATAGAAAAAGACCGTAAATAAAAAAAGAAAACACAAAGTATTTTTTGGGATACAGAAATTCACCTTCGAAATGCAATGCAGTAGTTCGTACATGGACATATTCAAAGACTCCAAACCAACAATCTAATTGTGAAGAGTCGTGTTAACCATCATGTAAGCCTTTCCCCATAAAGAGGGTCAGCTATGGACCAAGGCTCCATGAAAGTTTTGACAGAGATTTGCAAACAGTCAAAATCTGGTCAAGACCTTCCAAATATCAGTCCAGGTGTATCTCCCATGCATATATCAGAATTTAAATATTAAAATATACTATGGCATTTAACTCTTCCTCTTAATCATATGGAAATAAAAACCTTGGCTTTGATATGATGAATTGAGGATAGAACTAAAAGGAAAGTGTACATCTATCTGGCATCCTAAGTAGTAAAGCTTAATTGACAAAATATGATAAAAACAAAATCTTACAAGGAGGAGGGAAAAAAAGGATGACCTATTAGAATAATTTAAATGGAGAGGCATTCTCATGTTGATCATATCTGTATTCTGGAATTGCATTTGAAGTTCTGTATTACCCTACCTACCACAATGGAAGACTATTATCCATCACAAGATGAGTATAACCATTATACTATTATTTCATATAAATGAAAAAGTGTGAAGAGTAGTCAAGGCCCATCATTTACAAGGTCATCGTCAATAAACTTGCAAGATTGAAGGAACCCAATTAACCTTCCAAAACAGCACATATTTTCTTAGATTTAAATAGGTATTCTCACTATCATCCAAAACACATTATCCCACATAATTGTCTATGGATACCTTTGTATTAAAATTGGGTCAAAGCATCATTGATGCAAGCCTGATAAATTTGATAGACAGACTCGTCACTTTTTAAGTACAATGTAGTATGGAACTTCTCAATCTATTAACCAGAAGCGGGTTAGGAGATAAAGAGGGAGGAAATAATGTGTTAGGCCCTCAGGTAATCATGATGCATTTAGCTTCGACACCCCAAATCTCTACTACACATCCACAAGATTCACCTTTAAAGTGCTCCATCCTCTCAAGTCGAGGAACTTAAGCCACTCAGCTGGAACCAGATCAATTTTGGAAAAGCAATAGACACTTGCCAGCTCTAATTTATAGCTCAAAAGAGAACTCTACAGTAACAATACCAATAGTTCAAGATGGATCTCCTATTACATCTATCACATCTATAAATAGGAGTTGAAGTTAGAAGAAAAAAAGTGATAAGTAAAGATTGTCTAATTTAATCCTGAACAACAAATTCTACAAATTAATGCCCTTCAAAGAAAAATGGAACTTCCATGCTTCTCACAGGTATAGACAGTAATGATAATAGAATCGTAAACATCTGAAAATTTTGGAAATAATTTTAAAAAAACATTGGTACCTTTCTCTCATAAGTTCCACCTGATGTATCGAGCGCGCGTGCACAAGAACAAGGAAATCTTAATTGTCACATTTATTAGCCCAATCTTGATGCTCTAACATTAACCTTCTCGTCCTATTAGCATCAGTTTTCATGAAAAAATGATTTCTTTAGCTCTAAGGCTGTTAGCTTATAATGTTCTAACTGATACTTTTGGACACCATCACTGGACCAGTTTATAATGTCTAACGTCATGATATATATGGTTTTATTTCTAAAAGAATACAACACAGTAGAAAAATTGTAGCAAATTCCCAAACGCACACTTAGGCAGAAGGACCTCTTTGACACCTTACCTAGGATCAAGACAGCCAAATAAGACGGCATCGGCCACATTAAAACCATGAGGGAATCTGCTATTTGACATCATCTGTCATCTAGAGACTACAGAGGCCTAAAAAGAAAGTCTGGACGGAACGAATTACATGGACTCGGGATATAAGTGTCTATCCAAATTTTCACCCAGAATAACCAAAATTTCTCTGCATATGCAATATGACCGTATATTACGAACTAGCAACCCAGCAGAACGAATGGATCAATAATTTGATTAAAATTGATTCATATATTCCATTCACATTGTTGAGACTTGATATCTTCCAGACTGTCGACATTGAAGTGGACGTGAACTACAACTTGACATAATGACTTTTATTTGTCTCCTGGATCTATCCAAGTGTCCTTAGAGTGTTCAAATGTCTGTCTCGGACAATTTAAAAAGTTGAATGATGAAGTGACTGCTAGAAGCCTTAAAAAAAACAGCAAGGTGGCATTAGAATCAAAATGGGTGAATCAGTTTCCGTATCGATTTCATTTGAAATAATGGTTTTAGATCTTGGTATTGGTACCGGTATGGCCCAATAGTTTTTAATACATCAATATCGATTGATATTAGAGGCTTAATATCGTATCGAGTGCCTCTAAACCCGATACAACAATACTGTATCACAATTGGCCAATATTTAAAACCATATTTTAAAAAGGTAAGATTTTATCTCTCTACTCCTAACATCGTGAGATAATAATAATAGTAATTTTGGTTGTACTATACATTTCAACCAATCTCTTAAAAGCCAAAATGTCAGATTTAAACATCTAAGTCATCATTACAACAGTCATGATTAAAAGTAATTGTCTAGAGCCATTGTGGCTTCAAATCACAGTTGTCGGCATGAGCTCATAATAAATGGTACCAATACAAGTAGGATCAATAAAAACACTAAAAAACACATGCATGGGAGGCCGGTCACACACCTATAATGCCTCACCTACGCAGTTCACAATTTAGGTTATATTATATGTTGGACATTGAGACACCCCAACACCTGAGGATACTCAACAAACTCTAATGATACCAGTCAGGAAGTACCATGATATCACTGCTCGTTGCAACATTTGAGCTTTTATATGCAACAGTTCAATCCTATATTACAATGGATAGACAACTTAATCTATTCTATGGAACTATGGACAGACTAGTTAATTACTCATTACATTTAGACATGCATACATATTCGTATGAACAAAAATAAGATATAGGCATCGCTCAGCTTCCATTATTCAGATGGTTCACATACTAGACACTTTAATACCCACATGTACCGTATCACATGCCTACGTACCATCTTATGCAAAGACTAGCACGGAAATATTAGCAGAACTTGTTTTTTGCACCAAAATTTAGAGACCTAGGAGAATGCTTACCAGATCTTAACTTCACTAAAAGTATGCCTAAGTCATCCTTCTACGCATAAGCATCTATGGATGTAAATAATATCCACCATTTGATATCCAAATTTACTACCCCTCTCAATGCATATACGATATTCACATGTTTGCAGCCTGCACTCACATTACTTTTTCTTCCTTTGACTAGAAGAGGATTCATGATAAGATTCCCCAACCGCTAAGCACTTTAACAAAGAGACAAATGATAGATTATTTGGTTCCAATGACTATGTAGGTTAAGAGCATCAAGAAGAAACAAGCCGGAGCTAAGATCAAAATAACAAACATCATTATCCTAATCAAGAATAAAATCAAATTGGCATTTCTAATTTAAAAAAAAAAAGCAATAACAAAGTGCTCCATAGCCATATTGATATGCAGCGCACTCAGTAAGAAGATATCAAATAAATGTATAACCACCATAAAAGTTTCTTCAACTCCCAATGTATCTTCTCCAGAACTCCGAGCTCAAATTTCAATGTCATATTTTCATACTGAAATTTATCGTACTGTTTATATATTATAATCTAGTTTCATGGCCAATCCTCCAACTCATTTCAAACAAAAAGACGAATAATAGTAAGCTGCACTACAAACATTGTTTGGCAAACAGTTAAGAGAACATGCCTGCAATCACACATCTAATTGATCTAGTAAGGAGCAGCAACAACATGATTCAGTGTTCATCCATGACGGGAAAAAACAAAACTTATTCTTCGCATTTATTAAGCTACTAATGCTTAATAGATAACTGTATATCAGCATTCACGCAAGCTGCAAAAGCAAGCACATACAAAGTGCAAAGAAAAGATGCCAATGCGATTGTGTGTGCATATACAAGCATTAATATTATAAAATCCTAATACACGGTCATGCACCCTACAAATCGGGATAAGGAAGAGGAATGAGAAACACACTGAGAGCCGAAGCTCCAAAGCTCCCTTCTATCTCCTTGTTTTCTTCATCATCTTTACTCAACTCTGCATCTTCCCATAAACAAGTACAATCTCAGTGTTGCGCCCATTGGATACTTTTAATATCAATTCCCTCCTTCACCATCTCGTAGAGCGGGCTCATCTCCCTCAACTTCTCCACCTGCCCCACAGTAAGCTCCACAGCCCGATCGATCTCCTCCTCAGTCGTGAACCTCCCAATCCCAAACCTAATCGAAGTGTGTGCCATATCCTCATCCACTCCGAGCGCCCGCAAGACATACGAAGGCTCCAAGCTTGCACTCGTGCACGCGCTCCCACTCGACACTGCCACCTCCTTCAGCCCCATCAACAAGCTCTCCCTTCCACATAGGCGAACGAGAGGTTCAAGTTCCCAGCATATCGATGCTCCACACTCCCATTCACCACAATACCATCCAATTTCGCTCGAATCCCCTTCAACAACCGCTCTTGCAACGCAGTAATCCGCTTGCTATCATACTCCATCTCCTTCTTCGCAATCTCACAAGCAGCCCCAAACCCGACAGCAAGCGGGGTAGGGACGGTACCACTCCGAATCCCTCTCTCCTGGCCACCGCCGCTCATCTGGGGCTCAACCCGAATCCTTGGCCTCCGACGGAGGTACAAGGCTCCAACACCCTTGGGCCCGTAAATCTTGTGCCCGCTCAGCGACATCAAGCTAATATTCATCTTGTCCACATCAATCGGAATCTTACCCAAAGCCTGGGCAGCGTCAGTATGAAAGGGGACACCTTTTTCTTTGCAAATCCTTCCAATCTCCTCCATGGGCTGGACCACCCCGATCTCGTTGTTGACGGCCATGATGGAGACGAGCCCGGTATCGGGTCGGATGGAGGACTTGAGCAGGTCGAGATCGACGAGGCCGTCGGATTTCACGGGGAGATAGGTGACGTCGAAGCCTTCCTGCTGGAGGTAGCGGCAGGAGTCGAGGACGCACTTGTGCTCGGTCTGGGTGGTGATGACGTGGCGCCTCTTGTCGCGGTAGAAGTGCATGACGCCCTTGACGGAGATGTTGTTGGACTCGGTGGCGCCGGAGGTGAAGAAGATCTCTTTAGGGTTCGCCGAGACGAGGTCGGCGATCTGGGAGCGGGCGGCCTCGACGGCGGCCTCGGACTCCCAGCCGTAGAGGTGGGTGCGGGAGTGGGGGTTGCCGAAGCGGTGGAGGTAGAAGGGGAGCATGGCATCGAGGACGCGGGGGTCGAGGGGGGTGGTGGCCTGCATGTCGAGGTACAAGGGGCGGCCCGAGATCTTGACGCCCTTGACGGTGATGACGGAGGGGTCGTCGGAGGGGCAGGGGGTGGGGTCAGGAAGGGCAGAGGCGGCGGCGGTGGAGAGCAGGCGGAGACGGGGGAGGCGGCGCAGGAGGCAGGCGGTCAGATGATTTGCGGCCATCGCGAACGCGATCGGGTTTGGATGAGTGAGGGTTTTTGGGGTTGGGGGAAGTGAGAGAAAGGGAAGTGGGAGGCGGTGGAGTGGGGGGCCGACTGTCGTTGGGTACTTGGATAGGATTTGCTCGCGTAAATTCTACGCCGAGATGGGCTCAGGCTTGATCTAGCCCAAGTCCAATTGTATTCATAGGCCTGTAGTTTAAAACAATATCCGGTGCTATAAACGAAGAAAAATATAGAGAAATGAGAAGAGAAAGTGGAGAAAAAATTTAATCTCAAACTTGAACATTATTCATTCTTTCTTGTAGCCTTTATTTGTAGGGGTATAGAAGTATAGATTACAAACAAAGGATGGAAAGGCCACTCATTATCTCATGCATTCACAACATGCATTTACAGGAAAGAAAGGGAAGAGGTCATCCAAACTCATGCAATCACAATATACATTTATAAGGAAGAATGTGAAGAGGTATAGTGGTCATTCACTATCATATACATTTACAATATTCTCTCTTGGATGTCCACCATTCGTGAATATGCCTTGTTAAAAACCTCACTAGGAAAATCCAATGGGACAAAACCTGAACTAAAGAGGAAAAAGTACATATTCATATGTCTCTGGTGCGCATGTGACACTCCCTCATAAAATCTTTGCTAAGAAAAATCCAGTGAGACAAAACTTAGACGAAGGAAAAATAGTACAATGTGTAGATCTTTTGATGACATGCTCCCCCTGATGAGATAAACTTCACTTTCAGCATGTAACATCTTTGAGACGGCGCATTACAATTTTATGTACCAGTTTCTTGAATGTTGATGTCGGCAACACTTTTGTGAATAAATCTGTAAGATTGTCACTTGACCGTATTTGCTGAATATCGACATTGCCTCTCTTCTAGAGCTCGTGTGCGTAAAACTTCGATGATATGTGTTTGATACTGTCTTCTTTAATGTTGTAATTTGTGCAACACAAGCAGTATTATCTTCAAACAATGTTATTGGAGCCTTTTCGTTGAGGGCAATCTGCATGATTTTCGAATATGCTAGATCATACATCTTAACCATATGCTTTCACGACTTGCTTCACGGGATTGCAAGAATTTCAGAGTGATTGGATTAAGTGGCAACTATACTTTATTTTACAGATCTCTATGAAATATCAGTGTCGTCGTATGTGAAGACATAACCCAAATCACCGTTCTTCAGAAATTGAATCCTTCAGGGATCTTCATAATATATATATAATATATGTGTGTGTGTAAGAATTCTTTAGGGATCTTCACAATATATATATAAATATGTGTGTAATGTGCGCACGCGCGCTTATGTGTATGTGTGTGTGTGTATGAGTCATTATCGTAACTACATCCATAAGACGCATGCTTAGTCCTTCTGAGACTACCAAAGTGATCAAATATCAAAGAGGTAGCATTCGTTGCAGAAAGTATGCTTCTCTATAATCAATTCCAGGTCTTTACAGGAAATCTTGTGCTACAAGTTGAGATTTGTATCTTACAATCTAATCATTTTCATTTATTTTTCGAATAAATGCCCACTTGTACCCTGCGGGATTTGTATTCTTAGACGTTTGGACTACAAGTCCAAATACTTTATGTTTTTCTAAAGAGTCCAATTCTTCCTGTATTACTTCTTTTCATTTTAACCAATCATGTCTATATCGACATTATTCGATGGTTTGTGGTTCAAGATCCTTATCACTTCTGGTGACTTCAAGTGCTACTATGAAAGCATTTATGTCATCAACAATAATATTATTTCTGTTCCATATATCTATAGTTGATACATAATTTATTGATATTTTCTTATTCTCAGGTACCTATGTCTCTTTAGGAATTTTTTTGTTCTTTATCCATTACTTCTATTGTATGTTTTTATTATATGTACTCTTTTGGAGAATCCATTTCTATTGTCTTTTTTTGTTTCTTGGACTTCTCCGGAGTACCAATTTTCTTATTCAATTCTTGTAGCATTCTCTTTTAGAGAATCACGTCTTTTGCACCGACTATTTTTAGTTCAAAGTCCTCATTATCTATTAGATTATATAGAGCGACCACATATGCAAAGGCATTATCAACAATAATTTATTTCTATGCCAGCTTTCTCTTATACTCATATAATTGAAAGAGATCTTTTTAGTTGTATGGGCTTCTTCATGTGTATATGCTTCTTAAAGGGCTATCTATTTTATTATTTAATTGTAAACTGATCAGTTATTTTCTCTTAAATATTACCTTTTGAAAATTTATCCTTTTCGCGTTCTTTTCTTTGGGGATTTTTATCTTTTGAACCAACATGATTACGACACTTCAGACGTACTTTTGAAGTATTATCAAGTTGTCCTTTAGGGATATCAATCTTGTAAATCACCTAGAAGGGGGTGAATAGGTGATAGCTATACTAAATAGCAAATAATACGGAATTAAAATTTACTTACTAGCAACCTAGTAAATACCAATTACAACTTAAGAAATACTTGCAAATAAGTAAATAATATAAGAGTACAAGTAATTAAAGAGAGAGTGGAGTGAAGAGAGAAAGACTATGCAATCGCAAACACGATGCTATGTTTCGAGATTCGAGCCACTGCTCTACGTCCCCGCCTTCAACACTATGAAGAATTTCACTATAACCGATCTCACTCAACCGTTACAAGTTCTCATTAGAACTCAATGAACTCACAAGTCCTCTCTCGCGGTGCCGCAACGCCAACAAGGAGCTCACTAGCTCACTTGAGGCCGCAACCTTTATAACTTCTTAATAGAAGAAAATCAGTGCTCTTCACTTGATCACAAATGGCTCATAAGCATAATCCTATAACCAAGATAAGGAGGTAAAACTCTTTGGGATTGTGTGGTGAAACTCTTTAAGATTGTGGCTTGTAGAGATGTAGAGGGAAGGCTCAAGCTAAAAATCAAGAATATGAAATTTGGCTCAAAAAGAAATCTTTTAAGAAAAAGTTATATCTTGATGTAAACTTATAAAAACTTGATTTAAACTATAAAAATCTTGTTTTTGGGTTTTTCTATAGTCCCACTATTTATAGGGGATGAAAACATGAGACCCAAAAGAGTCATTGGAAAACGACCTAGAAAAAGACAAAACAGAATAAAGCCGTTGGGAAAAATACAGAAGAAAATTCTTCTGCTGGTCGACCGACTGGTCGACCGCCAACGGTCGAATTTCTGGCCGTTGGGGATAGCAGTCGACCGGTCGGTCGACCTTGTTCCCAACCAGAGAGCCAAACTTTCGTCGGTCAACTGGGGCGGTCTACCGGACCTAAACGAGAGCAAAGCTCTTACAGTACGTCGACCGCCCGGTCGACTTGAAATGCACAAATGCACTTTGGTGCATGTCGGTTGACTGCTCGGTCGACAGACAGAGTAATT
This sequence comes from Agave tequilana, assembly GCA_038442645.1. Classification (NCBI taxonomy): domain Eukaryota; kingdom Viridiplantae; phylum Streptophyta; class Magnoliopsida; order Asparagales; family Asparagaceae; genus Agave; species Agave tequilana. The sequence goes on along the minus strand of JAVJIF010008978.1, from coordinate 51,883 downwards.
TTGCTCTGTCTATGGTCGACCGGTCGGTCAACCAACAATGGGCCAAAAGCAAGATATAGAAATCTTTTTGAAACCATTCTTTTTCTGACAAAATAACTTTTAATCTAAACACAAAATAAAGTTTTAGGGACTTGTAGAACCAATGTGTGATCATGGATCAACACAAAATAAAGTTAGAACCATATTTTATAAAAACACTTTTCAAAATCGAAAACTTGGTTTTTTCATAACTTATTTTTCCAAAACTCGATTTTGAAAACGATAAAGAGAATAGTTATGAACTCTTTTTAAAAAACACATAGGAGTATGAAATGTGTGTGTGTGTGTGTATGTCAATCCCAAAAGCTATCAACCTATTTCATCTTGGCTTTAACAAATGACTATAAATCCTATCTAAATTACAAAAAATAAAAATAAAAATCTTGATATAGTCTTCTCTAGTATACTTGATCCTTGAGCTCTTCTATGTGATTAGGCTCTGGGATCTACATCTTCTTAGCTTCCAAATGTGTGAGTTTTGTAATGGAGCTGAAATGTAACAAATAGTTAACCTGAAACTTTGTTAAATAAAATTGTTAGAAACATAACTACATATGTTTTGTTATCATCAAAACTAGGACTAATGGCCTTTGCGCCAACAATCTCCCCCTTTTTGATGATGACAAAACTCATGGAGTTATCGCAAATAATTTGGGAAGAGACTTCATGCGAAACTCCCCCTAAACACATGCATATATCAAAAATGTGATATATAAGTTAGATGCATCAATAAAAATATTTGAATAAGATATATCAATCAAGCTCTATGCAACCCATCTATGCATACCAAGAATATAGAATTATAATGGCGTATGCACAAACAGTTTTCTCCAACCAACCAATAACCTCCAACCTCTAAAACAAGTGGTAGATGGTTGATTTACAAAGGATACATAAAAATACAAACATGCCACATACCACACACAGAAGATATGTATCAAATATATTAACAGAAAAAAAAGAGATACATAACTTCTAAAAGACAATAGTGAGATCATAAAATAAATTTGTTCATACAGAGGTTCATGCCAATCTTAAAACAAGTTACATACCATAAAATAAGTACTGCAATGTAAAAACACACACATGTCCACCAAATACTACAAGTCCACAAATAAAAAGTACATAAATAAAAAGTCAAATAAAAACACCCAAGATAACTCCATAGAATCTCTCTTCCCCTTTTGTCATCAACAAAAAAGAGTCAATCTTTCTGAAAGTCGGGATCTTCAGGAGGAGCAGGTGCCTTAGAAGGAGCTGGAGGAGGTATCTAAGTGTCAAACGGAGGACCAGGTGTAGGAAGGGGCTGCGAGTGGCCTCTCGGAAGTAGAACAGGCCAAGCATTCCTACTGTAGGTCATGTCGACATAAGTCTGGAGATAGCTGTTGGCCCAGAGGCCCATCACTCTAGTTTTGATAATGATTAACTCATGTAGTTATAATTTACTAACAATCTTGTGCTATTTAGTTTCAGATATTTGATCAAGATATTAGTAGGTGATTAGCTTCAACAAAGGAGTTTTGAAGCTTCACATGTTGATTCAGAGCTCGAGCGTCAAGAACGCATCTAATACTCAGTTGGAGTCAAGCTCGGTGGATCGTGTTTGGATCGAGTCGACTTGGAGAAGGATTTCTACAAGAAGACCTCGGTTTGAGCTTAGATTGTTTAGATCTTATGTAAAGATTAGATAGTGTTGATATGCTCAAGTTCACATACACACACAAGTTTTTAAGGTTTGTTGGTTTTGGTTTTCGGTTTAACCGGTTTTGGATTTCATGTCCAAAACACACACACACACACACACACACACATATATAGATATATATATATATATATCCTTTATGTATATTGGATTCTATCCATATACAATATGCTTCAAAGTTATTTTAATATCATGTTTTTGTATTTACATGAGTTTTGGAGAAAACAGTTTTTCCATTTCAAAGTTTGATTTTTGAAAAATACTAATTTTTGTTTAAAGGCAAATTTCAATATAATGTTTCAAATAGTTTGTAATATATGCTAAATTTTAGTCACACATATTTGTATTTTAAAGATCTAATAAGAACTTATTTTATGGAATTTATGTGTATTTTATGGGATTTTTTAGAAGGCAAAAAGACAAGTTTTTAATCCCTTAAAGTCTAGACTTGGCTATCTGCCGGTCGACCGGACGGTCGACCGAGGCAGCCGTTGGTCGACCGGTCCGGTCGATCGATGTTCACAGACGTGCACAAGCCAAATGACTGGAAGGCCGATCGACCGGGCCGGTCGACCACCAGAGAGCTTTGCTATCTAGAAATGGCCACGGTCGACCGGGCGGTCGACCGACAGAGAGCTGCTGCTCTCTGTATCTAGTCCCGGTCGACCGGGCGGTCGACACGGTCATAAAAATGATCGTTGGCCGGTCGACTGGGCGGTCGACCGGAAGGTCATTTCTGACCTTTCTAGACTGCCAACGGGCAGATTTTGAGAGGCTGTAAATATGCCCTCTCTTGACCTATTTTAGACAAGTTTTCAGAGAGCAAAAATTCTCATCTTTACAAGTATTTAACAGCAAGTTTTTAAAAAGAGTTTTGGGCTTAAAGATTTTATCTTTATTTATTTTTAAAGTGTTTGAAAAATTCAAAGAAAAATAGAGTCTTTAGGAATTGGTTTTTGTTCTTCATTTCTATAGCAATTTAGAAGTTTTTCCAAGAGTTTTTCTTTGTGATTTGTTTTCCAAACTCTTTATTTTCTCACACTTGAGCTATCATATCTATCCTATCTATTAGGATCTTATTTTGTGAGGAAAATTAGTTTGTGGTTTTTGAGATCACTGAGAGTTATAAACCTTCTTTGTGCTATTATTATCCCTCTAGTGAGAGGTGATTGTGGAGGTTGTATTTGATTGTGTTGGTAATCCCTCTAAGTGTAGAGGTGATTGTGGTGGTGTTAGGCTTTGAGCTTTATCCCTCTATTGTGAGGTTGATCTTGTTTTGGCTAAGTGCCCATTCCTCTAAGTGTAGAGGTGATAGTTGTTATGCTTTGCCTCTTGTGTAGAGGTTGTGTTGGTTGAGAGAGGAGTTGTGTACTCCAAAGTTGTATTACCCAAATCCTCAGTGGAGGTTCCCTGTGTGGGAAGTCCTGTGTGAACGATATAGTGGAAATCCTTCTGTGTGAAGGCGAGGACGTAGAGCAGTGGCTCGAACCTCAAAATATATCTTGGTGTTTGCGTTTGATCCGCTATCTCTAAACTCTCTCTCTCTCTCTTATATTTACCTTGCATTGCTTCACATTATTCATATCATACTTATTGCTTGGTAGTGTTTATGTGCCATATTTGTGTTCAACCAAGAAAGCTTCAAATAGCATCTCAATTCTTATTTAGAGAAATTTAGAGGAGATAGTCCATAGCCCTTTACCGAAAATTCGGCTACACTCTTTGGTTACACTAAGTGTGTTGCAATTTAGTTTTAATTCCACATCTTTTATCATTAGATTAGCCTTACACCTATTCATCCCCCTCTAGGTGTACTTTCAATTGATATCAGAGCCTACGCTCCTGACATTAGGTTTAACCACCTAGGAGTGAGATCTTGGTTGCTAATCTAGATTTGCATTTGCACACATACTTGTTTACACACACTCATGGATTACCTTACCCCTCCCATGTTTGATGTTTCTAACATCGATATATGGAAGTTTAAGATGAGTATGTATCTCAAGACCCTAGGAATGCATGTTTACCTTGCCGCTACCAAGAAATCTTATCTTGGTAATAGCAAGCATATAGAGGCCAATGCACAAGCCCTTGAGGCACTTAGGAGCACTCTAAGCAAAGAATATTTATGTATGTTTTCTCATTGTGATTCCGCCTTTGCAGTGTGGAACACCTTGACCTCTCCAAAGCTTCAAACGCCAAACATTATGGAGAAGGAATCTAGTGAGGATGAATCCGAACAAGCTTGCTACATGGTTCAAAGGAATGACTCCCTTGAGGTAAATTTGAAAACTCAACTAGATGATAGTGCTAGTTCTTCCGGTGATGATTATGTTGATGCCGTTGCTTTAAATGAAGAACTATCTATTATTTGTGAGAACCTATTAGAAAATACCAACTCTTGAAAAAAAAAGTTTTAAACTAAAAGAAGAGAATAAGGATTTATTTTCTAAACTTAACATGGCTTTGTAAGAAAGAGATGAGATTTCAAATGAAAAGGACTCATTGAAATTCTAACTTGATCTTGCCTTAAATGAAAATAAAATCTGAAAAGGTGATTGTGATGAAGTTTTGAAGAAAAATGAAAATCTTCAAAACTTGTTTTTGTTTTAAAAGAAAATGATTCTTTGAAAAACAAAATTATTTCTATTTCAAAAGAATTGGATTTAATTTCTAATGAAAATAAATCTTTGAAAAATGATTTGTCTTCACATGTTTGTCATGCTAGTGTAACCTCACCTTCTAGTGTTTTTATAGCATGCTCCACCTCTTCTTCCATGATTGAAAATGATATATGTGCTTTAAAGAAGAGTGTTGATTGTTTGGGCTCCACTTTGAGCCAATGTGCCGTGAACCACACGCGTTTGAAATCTATGTTTCAAAAGAAACATACTCCTCCTATGCATGCACACAAACCACGGCATACACATGCTTCTCACGTTCATACACATAACACCATGTATACTCATGTGTACACTTGTACACATTGTGGACGTAAGGGCCACCTTGCAAAGTTTTGTTATGATAGAGTACATAATGTAAATTTTACAAATAAGCTTATTTGGGTTAGGAAAGATGCTAACCCCCATGGACCCAATATAGTTTGAGTACTAAAATTCACTCCTATTTTATTTGATGTAGGTGTATGCTCTCACATGACATGAGATGCATTGGTGCCTTAAGGTGAATGCGTTCCGAGCTATATAGTGACAATTTTGGCTGCATCACTTTCAAGGGGAGTTTGGTGGGAGGACCACCATGGTTTGGAGATATAGAGATCTGCCCTAATGATTTTGGTAAGGATCTCTAACTCCTATTTAGTTTACATGCTTTTATATTGTTGATTTTTAGCATGTTTTGATTTTTCATGATTATTATGTTAAATGTCATGATAATTAGATTTGTGATATACATATGTAGTATTTGAGAAACACCCATGTTCATATGGATCCATATTTTGTGTTTTCACTTTAGTTTAACTATTGTGTATATCATAACTCTAAGACATATGCATTTACATAATGATCATATTGGTTTTTGTTTATGTTTTATGCTTCATGTTTTGATTACATGTTTGGATGTAATTTTCATTAAACCTTGTGTATATACTTGTACAACTAGTGGGCCACAAATTGATTATTATATGTTTGTGCTTAGTTGCTCATCTATATCCATTAGATGTACTAGTATAGCCTAGTTTTGATGATTCGTACATTTTGACTTGTATTCCCCATTTTATACATATTTTTCATGAAAATGTATTTAGCTTCATGTATATGTCAATTTTGCCAAAACTTTAAGATATACATGTATACCGTTGAGTCATTTGCATTTCATGTAAAATTTCTTTATGGACTCAACTGTGTTTAGATATGTATGTATACTTCTAGTTTAGACATAACATACATATGCCGTGAAGTTTGAATTATTTTGATGAAAATTAAATTTTCATGTTTCTCATGTTTATGAATTTCTTTGAGCTTCATTGTCCAGTTCTATGATCATGCTTTTCACATGATTCTTACACTCACATTATTCTTGTTTACTCATAATTTTTGTTTTCTTGAGCTTTATATATGCTTTATAGCTTTGAGTGTCAATGATCGTGTGACTTACATGTTTTTCATGGAATATATTCATGTTTTATTCCTTGACTTGAAGAATTTCACACTAGTTTTCAAATATTATCTTTAAACTAGTCATTATTCTTCAATTGGTAGTGATTTTCAAACTTGTTAAAATTATTTTCAAAATCCTATTTTTTTGAAAACCCCTTCCATCGAAGGGCAGACGGATGGGCGACCATGCCTTCTATGCTCAAATTGAAAATCTAACATGTGCATGAAAGGGAGGTTTTATGAGTTATACATTTGATCCTCATTGTATTTTCAATTGGTATCACAATTGATATTTTCATGTTTGTATACTCATATATGTTTTTCTATATATGTATACTTCAAATTTCAAATAGTATCAATTTCGATTGGTATTTATTTTTTCATACATATATATGTGATTTGATTGTGCTTACTATACTTTACATCTTAAAGCACAAATTATGTTTATACTAAGCTTGATTTTCTCTTTAATGTCAATTATTTTTCAATTGGTATCTTATACAAGCTTATGCATTATTTTTATTGGTATTTCATGAAGGGGGAGAAAATTCATGTTTTATCTTTTAATCGGTATCTGTCAATCAATTTTATTTTCAATTGGTATCCTACTCCCATTCTTTATGATGAAAAATAATTTGTTTTGGCATATGCTAACATTTTCAATATTGGTATCATGTTTCATTTTAAATTGGTATCTATATTGATATGAGTTATGTTTACCTAAAACAAATTTGGTTTTTGCTTTCAATTGGTTGTTACTTTCATTTGGTATAAAGATTTCTAATATATATATTTCAATTGGTATCAAAACATACAATGTTTCATTTTCTATTGGTATCAAAGATTTACAAGACTTTTTAAATTTATATCAAGATATTTTCAAATTGTTATCCTTTAGTATCTTAAAAATTTTGTTTACTTTCAATTAGTATCTTAAAAATGTTTTATTTATTTTCCATTGGTATCATAATTTGGTATCATAATATTTTGATGTATACCTTTATCACATATTGATATATTTTTCAATTGGTATCACATTGTTTTGATTTATATTGCCTATATGCAAGGGAAGCTTAATATCTTCTCCTTATATAGATTCATGTTGAGTGTATTTCATATTGAAGTGATTGACCTCTCCTTGGTATGTCTTACACGTCTGTAGAGGGAGCTTCACATCTCCTTTTTATACATTGTATATTATGCGTTATGTGATTAGGGTTTGTCATCTCTTTTTCATCTAATGCATGGATGCAGGGGGAGTTAACTTTACGTCTTTCCTCTTCATGAATGTATATCGCATATATATTCTTTTTGTTTGATTTAACCAAAAGGAAGAAATTTTTTTATGCCCCTTTGTTGATGATTGATAAAAAAGAGGAGAGAAATTTGAGAGTTTTATATATGCATGTTTAAGAAATTTGGAGTTTCATCGTTTTATATATGCATGCATGTTTTATGTCATTTATATGCATATTTATTTTTTTTCAATTGATATCAGAGCATATGTGTTTTATTTTTCAATTGATATCAAAGCATATATGTTAATATGTGCTAATTATTTTATGCATACATTGAATATCTTTATTGTTTATTGCTATGCATGAGTTAAGAGGGAGCTTCTATGAAGCTTAACTTTAATCCATGCATATATAACTCCATGAGTTTTGTCATCATTAAAAAGGGGGAGATTGTTGGCCCAGAGGCCCATCACTCTAGTTTTGATGATGATTAACTCATGTAATTATAATTTACTAATAATCTTGTGATATTTAGTTTCAGATATTTAATCAAGATATTAGTAGGTGATTAGCTTCAACAAAGGAGTTTTGAAGCTTTCACATGTTGATTCAGAGCTCGAGCGTCAAGATCGCATCTAGTACTCGGTTGGAGTCAGGCTCGGTGGATCGTGTTTGGATCGAGTCGACTTGGGGAAGGAGTTCTACAAGAAGATCTCGGTTTGAGTTTAGATTGTTTAGATCTTATGTAAAGATTAGATAGTGTTGATATGCTCAAGTTCACATACACACACAAGTTTTTAAGGTTTGTTGGTTTTGGTTTTCAGTTTAACTGGTTTTGGATTTCATGTACAAAACATAGATATATATATCCTTTATGTATATTGGATTCTATCCATATACAATATGCTTCAAAGTTGTTTCAATATCATGTTTCTGTATTTACATGAGTTTTGGAGAAAACGATTTTTCCATTTCAAAGTTTGGTTTTTAGAAAATACCGATTTTTGGTTTAAAGGCAAATTTCAATATCACAAAAATGGTTTAAATAGTTTGTAATATGTTCTGAATTTTAGTTACACATATTTGTATTTCAAAAATCTAATAAGAACTTATTTTTGTGAAATTTATGTGTATTTTATGGGATTTTTTTAGAAGGCAAAAAGACAAGTTTTTAATCCCTTAAAGTTTAGACCTGGCTGTCTGCCGGTCGGCCAGACGGTCGTCCGGTCGACTGATGTGCACAGACATGCACAAGCCAAATGGCTGGAAGGCCGATCGATAGGGCCGGTCGACCGCCAGAGAGCTTTGCTCTCTGGAAATGGCCACGGTCGACCAGCAGAGAGCTGCTGCTCTCTGTAACCAGTCCCGGTCGACCGGGCGGTCTACCGGTGGCTCAACGGTCATAAAAATGACCGTTGGCCGGTTGACCGGGCGGTCGACCGGAAGGTCATTTCTGACCTTTCCAGACTGCCAACGGGCAGATTTTGAGAGGCTATAAATATGCCCTCTCTTGAGCTGTTTTAGACAAGTTTTTAGAGAGCAAAAATCCCATCTTTACAAGTGTTTAACAGCAAGTTTTTAAAAAGAGTTTTAGGCTTAAAGATTTTATCTTTATTTATTTTTAAAAGGATGGAAAAATTCAAAGAAAAATGAGTCTTTAGGAATTGGTTTTTGTTCTTCATTTCTATAGCAATTTAGAAGTTTTCCCAAGAGTTTTTCTTTGTGATTTGTTTTTCAAACTCTTTATTTTCTCACACTTGAGCTATCATATCTGTCCTATCTATTAGGATCTTATTTTGTGAGGAAAATTGGTTTGTGGTCTTTGAGATCACCGAGAGTTGTAAAACTTCTTTGTGTTATTGTTATCCTTCTAGTGAGAGGTGATTGTGGAGGTTGTATTTGATTGTGTTGGTAATCTCTCTAAGTGTAGAGGTGATTGTGGTGGTGTTAGGCTTTGAGCTTTATCCCTCTATTGTGAGGTTGATTTTGTTTTGACTAGGTGCCTATCCCTCTAAGTGTAGAGGTGATAGTTGCTATGCCTTGCCTCTTGTGTAGAGGTTGTGTTGATTGAGAGAGTTGTGTACTTCAAGGTTGTATTATCCAAATCCTCAGTGGAGGTTCCCTCTGTGGGAGCCCTGTGTGGACAATATAGTGAAAATCCTTCTGTGTGAAGGCGGGGACGTAGAGCAGTGGCTCGAACATCGAAACATACCTTGGTGTTTGCGTTTGATCCACTATATCTAAACTCTTTCTCTTATATTTACCTTGCATTGATTCATATTGTTCATATCATACTTATATGCTTGGTAGTGTTTGTGTGTCATACTTGTGTTCAACCAAGAGAGCTTCAAATAGCACCTCAACTCTTATTTAGAGGAATTTAGAGGAGATAGTCCAGAGCCCTTCACCGGGAATTCGGCTACACTCTTTGGTTACACTAAGTGTGTTGCAATTTAGTTTTAATTCCGCATCTTTTGTCATTAGATTAGCCTTACACCTATTCACCCCCTTCTAGGTGTACTTTCAATAGCGAATAGAAGCGCAGATGTACTGCAGGTCATTGTCAACTCTGTGCTCCATCCTTTAAAAATTTGCAGTTATCTTCAGATCATGCTCCCAAAGCTGAGCAGAGAGAGTTGAGTATGGATCAAAAGAGGCTGAAGAGGATCCAGGGACAACAAAAGGAATGATAGGAAGAGGCTGAGGAGCAGGAACACGCTCCCTAGCACGCATCCTCTTTAGGAGAGTGTCGTTGATATCAACTGACGGTTCGATGGACCGCTCTATAGAAAGATCAAATTTTAGTTGTTTGAGGAGGCGGGAAATAAGCATCTCAAATGGCAAGTACCGGTTTGAAATCAGGAGGTGCTCAAAAGCCATTTAATCGATGACGAGCTTGGAAATATAAACTCTAATGCCTTTTAGAAGGCAATAGGTCAAGAGGGGAGCAGAACTACGGGAATGACTGTATTCTCCTGATTTTGGCAGGAGATTATAGAACATGATTTTGGCTATGACTTGGGCGGTTAGTGTATACTTCACCTCCTCATTCTTAACTAAAGCGGGGTTGTCATCATTATGAAGCAGAAGAGATTCGGTTAGGGCAGATTCACCGTCAGGATAGTCAAAATCATGTAGATCAATATTGTAAATATCTACACCCTCATAGGAGAGGTATAACAGATGGGAAAATCGATCTAGAGAAATGTTAATGTCCTTACCCAGAACCCTAGATCTGACGTGATTGTTTTGGAAAGTCAGATTAGAGTAAAAATAGTACACAAACTCAGGATAAACTAGTTCCTTAATGATAACAAGATGTTCAAGGGAGCTTGTGTTTAAAATGATAGCTAGATTCAGGTGCTCAAAATCAGCGAGCATAACAGTTCTACCAGAAATAACATGCTTATTATCACTCACTGAACATCTATGAGAAGCATTTTGAGAAATAAAAGGGTTAGAGGATGATTCAAGGTTTTTACCCTTCTCAGATCTAGCCCTTTTTGTCATGGTGAAGATGATAAACAATGATTTGGCACGAAATATAGAAAGATTTTTAGAAAAACTATGAAAATAAGAAGATTTTAAGAGATGAGAGATTATACCTTGAAGAACCAAAAATTATTAAAAAGTAGGAATTTGGGGCTTTAGAAACAGTTTTTAAAAAGTAGGAATTTAGGGCTTTTGAAAATTATTTTTACTTGTATATTTTTACACATAAAATAGAGAAACAACACCAAAAATCTTATAGGCATAGAAAACACATGAAAATGACATCAAAATATTTTTTATTTTACTATTATTATATTAATAATATATTTTTCAATAATTAACTCATATATTAAGCTACTAAAAACAAGATATTGAAGCCGAATACCCTTAACGGGTTCTAAACTTCTCCTCGTCATTCCTCTAAAGAAGACTTGAGGCACGTAATTGCTTTCTTGATTAATACTTAAATATGGTTTAAATACAATATCCAATCACAAGATAGATATATAGACAAAATACACACACACACACACACACACACACACACACACATATATGCAAAGATATCTATCAACCAAGTGAGCGTGAAAAGATACTCTACATATGGGCAAGCAAATCATGGGCTAGTAAAGAACAAAAGCAATGTTAACGAACTAGCTTAAATATAGGCAAGCCATTAAAACAAAAATAAACATGTATACACAACTAAATCATATTACCATAAAAGAAAAACTAGCTAATTCCTACGCATGTATAGATCTAGCGAGAAATGAAATTTTCAAGTGGAGAAATTATCAAACCATAGGCAATCTCTAAAATACGTGCTTCTTGATAGTGATGCAATGTGACAGTTGATCTTTTGAGCTTCGATGCATCCACCAGTAAGGCACCATCTCCCCCTATATCTTGGAAGAGGACGACACACCTACATCAATCAAGTTTGGTGTGTTCTTTGGTACCCAAATCTTTTTTGGGTCGTATAGGGTTAATACTTTCTCGAACCCAAGCATTTTTATTTAACATATTTAGCTTAGTATAATAAAATTTTGCTAAATGGCCTTTGCAGCCGCAATGAGTACATATGTACACTTTGTCATACATGAAAGCATGCTTGTGTTGATGTGTATATGTATGTTGTGCATGTTTTTTGTGGTATGTGTGAGATGGTGTATATTTCCTTTGGGTCATAGAAGCAAATTTGTGATGTCAAATGCACACTTTTTAAAGGTGGTATCCAAAACATCAATACGCTTTTGGATATCCGAAAATTCATTTTTGTTAAAAGTAATATTAGCGCTTTTACCCTTACAAATAAGTTTGTATTTATTAAAATCCTTTTTCATTTTCTCAAAGAAATGGATAAGTCATTTTTCTCTTTAACAACATTCTAGCTTATTCTTTAGAAAATTATTTTCCTTTTTTAATTTTTATTTTGTGCAAGAGAAATTTCATATCTATTTTGTAATTCTTCAAAAAATTGTGCAAGCTCATCCATAGTTAAATCATTATCTTCTAGAGGGGTTTCGAGATTTACCATGGAAGCTTTCTCTTCGTTTGCCATGAAGCAAACATGTGTGACATTAATCTCCTCTTCGGAATCCGTTTCCGAATCATCCCAAGTGGCTACCATCGCCTTCTTTTTCTTATGCACGTTCTTGGAGGTAGTGGCTTGAAGTGAGGGGCAAGTCACAATTAGATAATGCGTCTTCTTGCAATGAAAGTAAGGACCCATCTCCTCCTTCTTCTTTTTGAATCTCCCTTGATGTCTTCCTCTTCGGTAGTTGCTTTGTCTTCCCTTTTTAGAAGACATCTTGCCCACTTTCCTAATGAGAATGGAAAAGTCCTCATCACCATCTTCTGACGATTCTTCTTCATCAAAAGATGATGAAGTAGCCTTGAAAGCTATCACTTTCAGCTTTGGAGTCTCCCTTTCTTCTCTCACTTTTATTTTCATCTCATGGGTTTTGAGATTTTCAATGAAGTTGGAGAAGTCCATCTCCTCTCTATCGTTGAGCTCCTTGAGGGTTGTTGCCTTGACTTCTCAAGCTTTGAGAAGAGCTTTAATGACCTTTTGGATCTTTTGATCATTGTCAATGGTGTCACCTAAAGAAGATACCATTAGTGATCTTGGTGAACCAAGTAAGCATCTAATCAATCTTTTATTTTCAAGCATATAAAAATTCTCATATTGAGAATGGAGCAAGTCAACATTAGATCTCTTGACTTGCGGCGTCCCTTCATGAGTAACGATAAGATCATTTCAAATCTCATAAGCAGATTTGTAATTAATTACACGAGAAATATCATCATCATTTAATGCTTATGAAAGTGCATATTGGGCTTTAGCATTGGCCTCATAGTCCTTAGTGGTTGCTTCGGACCATGTATCCTCATCACCGTGAGGTTTAACAAATTCTTTGGTAATGGTCTTGGCAACTCTAACTCCTAGGGACTTAAGGAATATGTTCATTTTGACCTTACAAATAGGGAAGTTTAACCCATCAAATTTGGGTGGGGACTTGATGCTAGAGAACTCATGTGATGCCATGGAAACAAGTATAAGTGCACAAATAAATAACAAATGCAACAAACGAATATAGTCAAATGAAAGGATATTTTTAAGGTGGTTAAACCAAAACTAGAGTTAGGCTCTGATACGAATTGTAAATCACCCAGAGGGGGTGAATAGGTTATGGCTATACTAAATGACAAATAATGCATAATTAAAATTTACTTGCTAGCAACCTAGCAAACACCAATCACAACATAAGAAATACTTGAAAATAAGTATACAATATAAGAGTGCAAGTAATAAAAGAGAGAGTAGAGTGAAGAGAGAAAGAGTAAGCAATCGCAAACACGATGATATGTTTCGAGGTTCGAGCCACTGCTCTACGTCCCGCCTTCAACACTATGAAGAATTTTTACTATGGCCGATCTCACTAGATCATCAACTGTTACAAGTTCTCACTAGAACTTAATGGACTCACAAGTCCTCACTTGCGGTACCGCAATACTAACACAGAGCTCACTAGCTCACTTGAGGCCGCAATCTTTACAACTTTTCAATAGAAGAAAATCGGTGATCTTCACTTGATCACAAATGGCTCACAAGCACAATCCTATAACCAAGATGAGGAAGTAAAACTCTTTGGAATTGTGTACTGAAAATAGCTTGTAGAGATGTAGAAGGAAGGCTCAAGCTAAAAATCAAGAATATGAAATTTTGGTTCAAAAAGAAATCTTTTAAGAAAAAGCTAAATCTTGATGTAAACTTGTAAAAACTTGATTTAAACTTTAGAAATCTTATTTTTGGTTTTTCTATAGTCCCACAATTTATATGGGATGAAAACATGAGTAGAAGACCAAAAAGAGTCGTTAGGAAAAGACTCAAAAAAAGACAAAACAGAATATAGCCGTTCGAAAAAATACAGAAGAAAATTTTTTGTCGGTCGACCGGCCGATCGACCGCCAACGGTCAGATTTCTGACAGTTGGGGATAGCGGTCGACCAGTCGGTCGACCGTTGTTCCCAATTAGAGAGCTAAACTCTCTGTCGGTCGACCGGGGCGGTCGACCTGACCTAACCGAGAGCAAAGCTCTTGCAGTCGGTCAACCGTCCGGTTGACTTGAAGTGCACAAATGAACTTTGGTGCATGTCGGTTGACTGCTCGGTTGACAGACAGAGCAATTTTTCTCTGCCTATGGTCGACCGACAATGGGCCAAAAGCAAGTTATAAAAATCTTTTTGAAACCGTTCTTTTTAAGACAAAATAACTTTTAATCTTTAAACACAAAATAGAGTTCTAAGGACTTATAGAACCAGTGTGCAATAATGGATCAACACAAAATAAAGTTAGAATCATATTTTGTAAAAACACTTTTCAAAATTGAAAACCCAGTTTTCCGAATCTTCTTTTCCCGAAACTTGATTTTGAAAATGATAAAGAGAATAGTTATTAACTCTTTTTTAAAAACACATAGGAGTATGAAATATGTGTGTGTGTCAATCCCAAAAGCTATCAACCTATATCATCTTTGTTTTAACAAATAACTATAAATCCTATCTAAAATATAAAAAGTAAAAATACAAATCTTGACATAGTCTTCTCTAGTATACTTGATCCTTGAGCTCTTCTATGTAATTAGGTTCTGGGATCATCTTTTGGTTTCCAAATATGTGAGCCTTGTGATGGAGCCGAAATGCAACAAATAGTTAACCTAAAACTTTGTTAAACAAAATTGTTAGAAACATAACTAAATATGTTTTGTTATCATTAAAACTAAGGCTAATGGCCTTTAGGCCAACAAATCTAAGTTGGATTATTTTTAGACGATATATGAGATTTTGTTAGTTTCTTTGTGTTAGTAAATATATCGGGTAACTGGTTTGCAATTCTTGGCAAATGAATAATTCTTCAAACTTCGAGTTTACTACATTGGTCAAGATGAGATAATTGTGATGCATTTCATGTAATTTAATGCCGTTCTTCAAGAAGCGACACCTTTCTCTCCATAATGGCGGGAAAATTATCTCATCAATAGTAATACACAAAGCGTGTCTTAAACATATGACTGTTATGGATTCAAGATATTTAATTATTGATGGAGAATAAAATCCAATGTAAATATCAATTGTAAGTAAGCCTTTTATAGACAGACATTATATAAAAGAACTTTCTGCTTCTTCAATGAATAATCATGTGACATTTCATTTATTCAACACATTATTTTTGACCTCAGGTGACCAAGTCGGTCATGTCAATGCATAAATAGTTTTGAATAATTGAACTTCGGATTCATCATGATATCTAATTCTATTGCCCTTATTTTTTGTAAAATATAATTCATATGAGAAAGCTGAGAATTTTTTACTACATGCTTCTGACATAAGAAAATAGAAATAATATAAAGATATTATATCTCCCCTCATTTACTATTACAATATGAAGCCCATTAAGGCATATATCCTTAAAACTGAGCAGATTTCTTCTGAATCTGCTAGAATATAATGCATTATTAATATGAAATTCTCTCTCCCGGTAACATAATGTTCGCTCTTTCGGAGCCTTCAATTAAATTTGTAGTGCCCAAAAAAATCACAACCCTTTATTGGGGACCCATTTTGGTACGTTGAGGAAATACAATTGGGACATTCGCTTCTTAATCATATATAAATGAAATGATAAATCACCAGAGATAATTTTTAACCATGATATAAATATAAACCATTATCAAATAGTGAAACACAAATTGTAAAATGAATTATATGTATAAAATTCCATCTCTTGTGTAAATATATCATGAGTAATATATATGTACATACATCTTAGCTAATCAGTACATATAAGAAATATTTCATGAAATATATGTTTTCAATATATTGCATTTCTCTATATGAATAATTTTCATAATCAACCAGATTTCATATTATGATCTACAAGTAAAAATCAGTACAAGTAAAAGTATCTAACAAATTCAGTTATTTATAAGAATCATGTTCTAATGTGATCAATATCAAATTGAGTTATCTATAAGAATCATGCGCTAAATCTGATGGTGGTGGAGGTGGTAGCGAAGGGTTGTTTACTGGACGATCCTATTGGCCCAGAGGTCATTTACCTTAGTTTTGATGATGATAATCTCATGTAGATATTTATTCTAACATTTTTATCTATATGAGTTTCAGATAATAAGATTGATTTCATGTCGAGTTTGACTTCTCCATAAAAACAAGTTTATGAAGTCCTCAAGAATTGATGATCCCAGAGCTAAGCTAAAAAGATCAAATCGTGGAATTCATTCCAAGAGACAAGTTCCAATGGATTCCGTTTGCTAAAGAAAGGCAATCTTATTTTTTTTTAATATAAGATTTCTTTAATTTGTTAAAACTAAGAATTGGTGATATAGTTAACTCTGGAGATTGACACACACACACACACACACAAAATTATTTGGATTTTTGCTTCACGAGTTTTTAAAGATGATTTCAAAAGAATACAAAATAATATTTGTTTACATGATGTATTTTAAGAAAAATTTCTTGTATTTAAAAGAGAGTTTGCTTCTCGACAAAATATTAGTGCTATCTCTTAAAACTAAGTGTTGACCTTTAATCTCACAGTTTTGGACTTCATGATATTACATGAATTATATTTTGATCCTTTTTGTTGAAAAATATTTTGCAAAAAGAAAACAGCATTTCAATTAGTTTACAATGCTTTTGTATTGTTCGTTGGGCCGGACGGTCGACCGCCCGGTTGACGGGGAATCGACTAAAGTGCACAAGAAAGTACTGTGCACATTGGTTGAAAGGTCGGTTGAACGACTGTAACCCATTTACATTCAGCTTGCATCGATCGACCGAACGATCGATCGACGCTGCCCAACAGTCAAAAATATGACCATTGGCGATCGACCTGGCGGTCAACTAACCTGACTGTTTTGTCATTTTCTGCCTCAAACGACTATATTTTTAATCAACTATTTAGAACTTAATCAAAAACAGTTATATGGCTTTCTCTCTAGTATTCTGAATACCTATAAATAGAAACCTTGTAGATGATTAACCAAGATAGTTTTCAAGATATATTCTCATTTTAGACTCAAATTTCTCAAGAGAAAAAGATTTCAAGAAGAGAAGTTTTAAAATACAAAGTCCATTACAAAATCTCTCTTGCTTGTTTCCTTACTCCACAAAACTCAAAGTTTTTCTCACCACAATCTCAGAACTACATATTCTATTTCTGGTTATAGGATTGTGTTTTTGAGCCCCTTTTGGTGATCTAGGAAAGGTCACATTTTTCCTTGTTATTGAGAAGTGTTGTAGAGGTTGATGCCTCAATACGAGCTCGTGGGTTCATCAAATTGTAAGGTGTTGCGGTACCGAGTGAGAGAAATTGCGGGTCCAGTTCGTTATTTTGAGAACGTGTAGAGAAGTGATCTTACGGGATTGAATTCTTGTAGAATCCTTCATTGCGGTAAAGGTAAGGACGTAGAACAAGTGGCTCGAACCTCAAAACAAATAATCTATATTTGCAATTTCTTTCTCTCACTCTCTCTTACTCTAACTCACTTTTTACTATTGCATGCTATCATTGCTCAATTTTATATTGCTACTTATACTCTTGTGCCATTGTTACTTGTATTGATATTGTTACTTATTAATTTGCTAGAAATAGTTTTTTTATTCTGCATTATTTGCGATCAACCTATAACCATCACTTATTCACTACCTCTAGGTGATTTACAAAGAAGTAGTTGTTATTTTAGTTGCTTTAGTGACTTCATGTTTTTTTTTTGACTTCATATTTGATGGATGTTTTATTATGGTACTTATGTTGAAAACCTTATTTTGATAATTGGTACTTTTATTTTGACAATTGATATCTTTATTTTGACAATTGTTGGTATCTTTATTTTGACAATTGCTTTAGCTATAAAACAATTGGTATCTTTATTTATATTTTGAAAATTGCTTCAGTTATAAAAACTTGATCTATTATTCATGTATTTGAATCATCTTATTTGGAGGTTGGTGGTTTGGATGGATGGAGAAAAACGTTTATGCACATGCTTTTATCTATCATGCTCTATTTCAATTGCTACTTATACTCTTGTGTCATTGTTACTTGTATTGATATTGTTACTTGTTAGTTTGTGATTAGGGGAGGATAGTGTGAAGTTATTGCACAAATATTCAATGAAAGAGGAAAAGTTTAGAGTCAACCTCGGTGCTTGGATCACTTCACAATGTATTTAAGATGGTTAATATATCCTTTCCAATCTCCGCTATAGCAATGGCTATACCGGGTCGATCCTCGAGGAGAGCTCACATTGGAAGTTTTACGGTTCGGAGTGAAGAAATGAAAACGAAGATTCTTCTTTGTTATTTACACAAATGCAAGAAACATGGAAAAGAAAATAGAAGAAGTGGTTGATTTGTGCATGATGGAAAAGAAATCAAAAGAACTTTAGTAAAGTGTTTTACTAAGAGAAAAGAACTAGTAAAGAAAATATTTGGAAGACTTTAGATGAGAAAGTACATGGCTAGCTAACTTTACTTCGCTAACTTACTATACTCAATGGTGATGCTTGATTGCCTGATGTTGATTCATTGGCAATAGAGATTACTTTGCTTGTTTGTTCAAGTACTTTACCGTTTTGAAGATGAGTGTTCTCTTGTTCTTAGCTTGAAGCCTCATATTGATTCATTGGCTCTCTAGATAGATTTTCAATGATGAACTCTAGGATTGGTACTCAAGGGATGCTAAGTTAGAAGAATCAACATTCATTTGAACATTCAAGACATAACAACAAATTAGCTTGAAGTAAAGAAGTTGTTCTACAAGTAGCACATGTTTGGTGATCCATCTCCATGTTCCATCAAGGCTCTTGTTCTAGACAAGGCTCTAAATGAGGCACACTGAGTCATATGGAGTATGTACAAGCATTCACCAAGGAAAGCAACTCTACTTCCTTGGTAAGTAAAAGAAACTCTCACAATGCAAGTATAAAGATAAGCAATCATTCAAAGAGATAGAAGTTAACTATGTAAGTTGTTAGCTAGCCATGCAATAGAAATTTAGTTATCCATTACACAAGTAACAAAGCAACACTTCATGATGTAAAGCAAAGAGAAGTAAAGCAATGAAAATGCAAGAAAGCAAAGTAAGTAAAGCAATGCAAAGTAAAACGTACTAGAACTTGCAAAGAGAAGACGAAGCTTTGATTAACCCTTGTTACAAGTGATGTCACCTCCTTGATTACAAGCTTTCAACAGCACTCACTCTCTCTCTTTGACAAAATCTCTAGGAGGAAGAAGATGGAGACTAAAACCTAGGAGAAGACTAAAACAAAATACAAGAGTTTCCCTAGTTCTCTCCTCTTTCTTCTCTGTTTTCTCATGCAGACCCTGGTCCTCTATTTATAGCCCTCAGTGAGAAGGATCTAGAGCCCTGGCCGTTGGCGCAAAATCTGGGCTCTAACAAACTCCTAACTGCCGCAGATACGCGGGAAAAACCCAGATTTGGCGGCAAAATCTGGGCCGTTGAGGCCAGATTTTCTGTTGTGAGTTAGTTGCGAGGTTGTTATCCACGTGGCCTTCTGGAAGATCGAGTTGGCGCGCAGATCTCTCCTGATTCTAGATTCAAATCTTGGGCTCTTTTGGGTTTTGAATTAATCTCTTTAATTATTGCTAATTTAAAGAGATTTTTGGGCTTTTTTTCTCTTTTAAGTTGTGGATCTGCAAAAATAGAGAGAAAAGGATTAAAATCACATTTTTATATACAATATGCATGGTATGGAAGTGGTAAAATATGCAAATATATATAACAATCACACCCCCATACCTAGCTTTTGCTCGTCCTCGAGCAAAAAAGAAAGAAAAAGAAAGAAAATCCTAACTAATTTATTACACCACTTTCGTAGGTGACACGATTGCACTGAGCATGTGCAACAAGCCGTTAAACCTCTAGGTTACCCTAGAGGAGGAGTGTTGTCTCCTGAGGGTTTTCAGCGGATTACACCCACAAAATCCAGAAAGAAAAATAAAAAGGGTTAGTGAAAATTTTGATCCATGTTTTAAAGATTCTAACTTGAGCTATAGGTTTCAGATTACTCTAAACTTTTCATTCCTCTTATAAGTGTCTATTTGGAGTTTTGTTTTCAACTTAGGTTAAGATTTTAGGGAAAAGATCAAAAATCGGATTTTGCATCAATCCTAGGATATATACATCTATAAATATGAAGGATCTTTCTTAGACTAAGTTCATTTGTTTACTTATATATATAATATATTTTTTTTTCTTTTTTTTTATATACAATGTTTATTTATTTACATTTCCTTAGTATCCTTAGGCTTTCTAGTTTACCCTTGTAGCGAGTCTCTTACCGATGACTCCCAAACCAGATGGTCTTAGGGCACCAGATGAGAAAACATCCCTCAGGTTCGATGACTCGAGTAAAAAAGGCCACGAAGGAATTAAGGACTTAACCACCTTTAGGCGTGATCGGCAATGCTTCTTGAGGCACGACTAACCAGCTTAATCAGTGGCTAAGTATTTATTATTTATTTATGTACTTTTTTATATATATATATTTTTTATTATATATATATGTAAATAAAATCACAAAGTCCTTGATTAATCCTTCAATATGTTTAATGTATATATCCTAAAGAAAGAATTAAAATCTAGTAATTTTTCTAATCCTTTATTACTTAACCTAAAAATCTAACAAAACTCTTCTTTTCAACTTATAATTAGAAATCTTAGTTAAGAGCTTCCTTAATCCCTAAATTTCAAGTTTGATACTTTAAACATGGATCAAGAATTTTCTATTTTTTATATATTTTTATTTTTCTAAAAGAAAAGTAAAATCTAAAAAGAAAGTAGAAAATCTATAAGAAAGGTAAAATCTAAAAAAGAAATTGAAAGTCCTAAAAAATAAAAGGCCTAGAAAGAAAATGAAAAATCCTATGTTAGCATCTACCCCCCATACCTATCTCATGCATTGTCCTCAATGTATGAAAGATGAAATGATGCATGAAATAGGTAAAGGATAAAGCTACTCCCTCTGTCGCTTTGGACCAGCGGTGGTGCTAGGTCCAGCCGACTGTGATCTCCTCAATGCTGCCTCCATACTACCTAGCCGAGAGGATTGCTCCTCTACCTTCTTTCTCAGTCTCACTTGTCCCCTAAAGATTTTCTTCATGCCCTTTCACATGGTAGACATGAAGGTTCGTGACTCAGTTGGGGGGTCCTGCCTCCAGAATTGGGGCTCATCTATCTCCTCCAGGCTTTCCTCCGAAGAGGACTCCACAGGTACATCCTCAGGCTGGGCACTGGGTGTCCAGAGCGCCTGCAAGCAACCATTATATAAGCTTGTGGGTCTCTCTATAGTAACAGGCACTCGGTCAAATATATTAAAGACAGCGTCTGATATGAACTGTTTACACAGACGTGTGATTAAGATTGAATGGGAATGCTTTGGACCCCGAGTGCGGGAGGAATGTTCAAGAATGGCACGGAAGATGGCCCTATTCAAACAGACCGTGTGGTTATGTGTAAATCATGGATTATTTGTAACACGGGTCTGTTAAAGGAAGATTGATGGTCAAGCCCAAAAATGTTGCGTTGGACCCAGCGTCCAATGCAATGAACATTTCGAAAAGTCGTGTTGGCTTTGAGCCCACGGTCCTGAATTGTACAGCGAACCCCCAT
Source organism: Agave tequilana (assembly GCA_038442645.1). Taxonomy (NCBI): domain Eukaryota; kingdom Viridiplantae; phylum Streptophyta; class Magnoliopsida; order Asparagales; family Asparagaceae; genus Agave; species Agave tequilana. Next base: position 30,073 of record JAVJIF010008978.1, on the reverse strand, counting down.
GATGGGTATGTAATCTAGCAATGGCAAGGGGTCGCTGTAAGATCCCTAGTTGAAAATACTGTATTTTTATTTTCCTAAAGTATTTATTTTAAATTTACAAATCATTTTTTTAATCAACTTAATTTATTATTTTCTTTCTTGTGATTATTACTATTATTAATACATTTGATAATTATTTATTTTAATTTAGTGCTGCTATTATTATTGTCATTATTATTATTAATTAGGATTATTATTATTACTTGGTAATAATTACCATTACTAATTAAGGTTATTGTTATTATTTATTATTTTTAGTAAGAGTTATTGAATTTATTATTAGTACTATTTTGTATTTATTACTATTATGACTACTACTATTATTATGACTTGAATGTTTATATTTTTAGTAATAGCATTATTTCCTTCCCTTGTATCCTTGATTCTACCCATACCCGTTATCTATCCATACCCACTTCTAATCCTTGATTCCATAACCCACTACTCGTTATCCTCTTTTACACCCAATACACAAGATCCTACCCGTTAATCCGAACACCCTTTACCCATTGGATCCCAACCCGTTGGCGTACCCAATAACCCATTATTTACACATCCTATATATAATCCTATCTTAACCAAACCCTAAACCTAATCTCTATATTCATCTCCTCCATCTCCCATCTACAGCCGCACCTCTCTTCTTGATGGCTGCCGCCTTTCTCCACTCCAGCAGCAGCCCACCACCAGATCCACAGCCAAACTCCACCAACGCCTCCATCAGGCCACCCCATCTCCCTCTCTTCCCGGCAGCCAGATGCATAGGCCAGGCTGGAAATCCCTCCAAGGCACAGGCCTCCTTTTCCTGGCTTCGTCAACCAAGCTCCCCTCCAAGAACAGCCATGGCGCAACCATCTTCCCTCCGGCGTCGTCGAACTGCCGAGCTAGTCCCCCTTCCACCCGAGATCCACTCATCTCCCGGATCTCCTCCACTTGCGGACCAGCGCAAAGCCGCCTCCATCTCACCAACAGATCACTCCACTGCGCCTCCAGCACCTGAGCTCGGATTCCCCATTGCCGCATCATCCTCAGCAGCCAAAGGCCAGACCGAGGTTCCCACCTCACTCCATTGGCCGTAGCTCCACCTCTTGGACATCTCCATAGCCTCCATCAGCAGCCTTCCTTGGCAGCCGAGTCTCTCAGAGCCAAGGCCGGAGCATCTCCATTCCAAGACCCCCCTGCCTTGCCGTTTGGCGCAACAACCAGAGCCCAGGCCGTGAGCTCCTTTCTCCCCTCATTTTTTTCATGTAATGGGTTACTTTAATTATTTATATTATTGATGTATGGATTAATTAATTATATGTGTGAGTGATTTTGAATGGTTGGTGTAGAAAGCATGTGCTAACTATAATTTAATTGATGTGTGTTGATATGGATATTTATTAAGTCATGTGTGTTTTATTTCATGTGCGGCAAAATCCTACTCCGAGCCATTTTTCGGCCCTCCGCGGGATGCCGTAGATCGCCATCGGCGAGCGCGAACGCACCCCACGCCCTTCACGACGAGTTGCTCTATCCAACGACACCCTCCGCGACCTCGCACGCCTCCGTTGGAGCCTCCATCGGTGCGCCGCAAGATGTCCCGAGGTTAGCTTTATTTACATGTATTATGGCATTTGTGTAATAATTAGGAAGTTGATAAATGTGTATGTTTGTGTGTGTGTGCGTGAGTGCCTTGGTATTTGAATGCATGCATGTTAATAATTATTTAATATGTATAGGTATTTATAGTTAATAATAGATATTTATTAATTTAGATATTTATGCATGGTATACAATTATGCATGAATTTATTCTTTAATCATTTATGTGTATATTTAGTGATTAATAAATGGGACTTAATTAAATTGGATATGTTTGCATTAAATTAATTAATTAATGTATAGGTATATTTATTAATTTGGATGCATGCATGTGTTTATGTATAATCATGTATATGTATGCATGATTTATATGCATGTGTTTCTATTCATTTGTGTAGATGGGTATGTCATTTAATTAAGTGTATGTACTTATATTAATATGTGTTGGCATTTATTTAAGTATGCATGTATGTATGTATATGTATACTTGTATATGCATTTTAGTTAATAACAGGTATTTATTAAATTGGACATGTATGCATGTGCATGCTTGTTTATGTACGTGTACGCGTATATGTTTGTATGCACGTGTGGGTGTTTAGCGTGTATTTATAATTATTTGTATGTATTGGTTGCGTGTTACAGCATTTTGGATTTGTTTGGTGAGATCCGGACCAGCAGCCCAGGAAGGAGAGCAGCGACACGGCAATCCAGAACCAGCGCAAATGACGGGCGAGCAGCACGTTCTCCTGATCCACGCCAGGTCATCATCGGAGACTGGCACGTGGCCTTCCCCAGTACCCTGGCTACCCCCCTATGCAGTCCAACAGCGAAGAGCGGCACCACAGCGACTGTAACGGCGACTCGCCCGGCGATGACCAGATTCCCCAATGTGAGTGTCTCTTCCTCCTTCTCTCTTTTATTAAGTGATCGCAGCTATTATTTATATGTGATGTATTGTTGAGTAGAACACTTAGATTACATGCTTATGTGTGGAGATCGCCGAGCATGAAGGTGGACGGTCATCTTCCGTTTATTTTACATGTTGGATGTATAGGAATATGATATGCATGATTCTTGATACATGTTAGAACCCTCATGTTTGTCCTATGTGTATCTAGAGTATTGTTGTAGACATATCAGGATGTAGCATGAGGGTAATTGAGATGGATATATGATGGAATGACCTGACTTATCATGTTAGAACTTAGATACATGTTTATGATATGTTGGACACCGAATATTGGGATATCATGTTTGATCTTAATAGAAGTGTGAACCCTTGAGGATTTGGAAATCAGATTAGATTGTTAGAGTGAGAGAGCTGTGTCTGATTATGGTTATATGTTGGAACAACAATTAGTGAATCAGATTACTAGATGTGTAATGAAACTTGATGATTATGGAATTATTGGAATCATCAGTTGGTTGTGTTGACTTTGGATTGACCAGGGACTTATGTTATTTACATAGAATGATGATCAGTAATTAGACCTGACTTTATTAGTTGAGTATTTGAGGACATATCAGATATGACTGGGTTAGTTGAGTTGTGATTTAGATTGATCTTGAGTTAGAGGTTATCCAGAATCTACATTCTTTATATGGGAGCCTGACTTGTCTTGAGATGAGATTGACGTTGTTGGCATTTGAGATTCATTAGATGATATGCTGTTGATGTTAAGTATCAGTAGTAGCTATTCTATATTGCAATTGATCGAGGACATATTGGATGTGCACTTACCTTACTAAAAGATAATGACGATTGGATTGGTACATGAACTTATTCAGAGTTGGACTGAACTTGTGTTATAGATGATATTGGATTTACATTCTTTATGATTAAACCTGATATGCATTAAGATGAGTTTGATATATTTCAGGTAGAGGACTTTCTAGACTTGATATTCTTTTATTGGTGATGACTCATTCAGATATTGATATGGACTTGTTGTGATGTTAGAGACTGGGTTACTCAGTGATATGGATATAATTATTGTGAGAGTGAATTAGCGATATCGGTGATTTTATATATATTCAGAGTTTGATAGCTTTTACTATTTGATCTCTGTTATTGGTGACTTGAGGATCAGTGTCTAGACTGTTACTGTTATTTATGTTCAGGTTATTGAGAGTTACTGGGAAATGATTGTTTGACCGTAACCACGGTACAGTTTTATTGTTCATCGTATACACGGTTACTGTTACTGTTCACTGTTACTGATATCGTTCACCGTGTATACGATTACTGATTGACTGTTACTGTACTGTTATTGTTACTGTCACCGTATCGTCCCAATATTTTAGATAATATGGAAATTGACTGATTTGATTGAATTGAATGAATAATAATGTAAATGACCAACTTACACTGGGATTGGGGAAATTGATGGAGGAGACAGCGTCTGTATTTTGGGTGGACCTAGGATACAGGTTGCGCAGCCGACTGAGGGTTCCACTACAGGGTTCCTGGGGGATGACTGACATCCCATCTGTACTGTTACTGTTCCACTGTTTTCACAGTGAGATTACTGTTACTGTTACTGTTACTGAGTACCTAGCGGTACGGCCTGGTTCAGCGCCAGGAAACTGAGGCCGTGGTCCCGGGTATGTACGGGACCCACCTAAAACATGGACAATGTCTCCAACCAATCAGTTTCAATAACTTAGGACTCCGGTTGACACATGTAGTAGGCGTAGTATGGGATGCATCTATTACAGGTGGCAATTGGTGTTCGCTGACATAATTAATAATAAACTGTTATTGTATTGTGACTGATATTAATCACCTAACTGTACATTTATATCACTGTGATAGACATATAATTATAACCATGACCGGATTGTATACCAGCCTAGTGACATGTGATAGGTTACCTATTGTGACATCAGTTGCTTGCTTACTATTGATCAGTTGCTGCCTATCTTTATTCGTGTTGTTATTATGTTATTACAGTTCTGTTATTTATCTGTTATATGGTCTCTTATAATTGCAGTTGTTCCTATTATTATTTATGCACATTGTTTCTTCTGCACGAGCTGTTTCCCTTTACACACACACTCATTATGGTCGCGTCCTGACGACCCTGGGTTTGCACGTCCAGCTATTGGACGGTTGGTTTCCTTTGTGCAGGTGTTCGTTGAGGCCGTATGCTTCGCGAATAGCTGGAGCTTCTTCCCATTCTATTCTGGTACTCTTATCTTTTTAGCTTTCATATTACTTCCTGATTCTTGTCATATCAGCTCAGTTCTTATTCCAGTCACTATTCTAGCTCTTGATTCATATGATATCATGCGTGGTTGACTATATGTATTATTGCAGTGATCGATGATTATTTTAGTTCTGATTTATAGCTTGTTCAGATTACAATTGAGGCTTAGCGTGTATACGTGGGGTATTTTCCTCGCGTATATGCGTCGCCATAACGTCTCCGTATCTTTAGGATCGGGGCGTTACAGTCGCTATGGTGGAGATGAATGGGGACATTAGTGATTTCAGCAATGAGTGGGATTGTGACAAAGATATCACCGAATGGCATGTGTACTACAAATTGGTGCGTGTCAAAATTCACAGATGCATGATCAATTGAATTATAAAAAGTAGTGACAAGATCAGGGCAATAATATGCATCGTAGTCATTGTTATCATAGACCAAAGAGTACCAATTCCATGCACGTATTCTATCCACAAAGGTGTGTCCATACCCCCCACTATCATTCAAAAGTATGGAAAAATCCCTTTCTACAAACAAATTCGGGGCCATGTATGATAATGGAATTAAAGCAAAGGATTTAAGTATGAGAAATCAAACCACCCCCGGAGATCGTGGGGGAAATCCAAAAACAGATGTGCAGAAGGCACCCGGGACAGAATCTGGAAGAATGGCTCTGGATCTGCCACCAGAAGAATAAATCAACCGGCCAGAAATTTTCTGGGCGCCAGAAGTGGCTGGAGTGCGGCGGATCTGCGGCTGAAGATGGGAAATTGCGGCAAAAAGGAGGTTCTAGGTGAAGGGAAAATTTGGCAGAGGTCGGCTCGGGAAGAAGAAGTTCAGATCTGAGAGGATTTGTTCGTTTGAGGAAGGAAGGGTAGGTGAAGAGAGTATTTATAGGGGTAGGTAGAATGAAATTTCCAATTTTACCCCTAGGTCAAAGGTATATTTACAAATCTAGGGTAAAGAATTGGAAAATGAAGATGACCCTAGGAAAAGAGGTAAAATCCTAGGAAAAAGTCTCTTATTATTATTATTTTTTTATTTTTTTTATATTTACAAAAAATGGTCCCAAAATGATATGCAGGGAAAAACTCGGGAAACTATACAGATGGAATGGTCACAGAAAAACTGGGTCAAAAAGACCCAATTCATGAACTTCGTGTGACACGGAATCGGTGGTAAGGAATGGCTTTAAACGTTGACCGTTCACAGTGAATTTGTTGCCATTTTTCGGGTCAAGAATCTCAATCGCACCATGTGAGAAGACATTTTGAACAATGAATGGCCCTGACCACCTGGTTCTCAATTTACCAGGGAAAAGGTGGAGTCGGGAATTATACAACAGAACCTTTTGTCCTACGATAAAAATTTTCCGGTGAATGGATTTATCGTGAAAAATCTTGGTTCTGTGTTTCGTGATCCGAGCGTTGTCATATACTTCGTTTCTTAGCTCTTCAAGCTCGGATATCTGCAACTTCCTTAAAGCACCGGATTTATCCAAATCCAAGTTTAGCTGCTTTAAAGCCCACATAGCTCGGTGTTCTAATTCCACAGGCAAGTGACAAGGTTTTCCAAATACAACTCGATATGGAGACATACCGAGAACAGTCTTGTAAGCGGTCCTGTATGCCCATAAGGCATCAGTGAGTTTGATGGACCAATCCTTACGGTTCTGTCCTACAGTTTTCTCCAAGATGAGTTTTATTTGTCTATTCGTGACTTCAACTTGCCCATTGGTTTGAGGATGGTAAGCCGTGGATAATTTGTGAGTAATAGAGTATTTACGCATCAAGGCTTCAAAAGCCCTATTGCAAAAATGACTCCCATTGTCGCTTATTATCGCACGGGGGGGCTCCGAAGCGAGAGATGATGTTTTCTCGTAAAAACTTGATAACAACATGGTTGTCATTTATCCTTGTTGGAATTGCTTCAGCCCATTGGAAACATAATCTACGGCTACCAAAATGTATTGGTTACCATAGGACAGAGGAAAGGGTCCCATAAAGTCGATGCCCCATAAGTCAAAAATTTCGACTTCCAAGATGGGTGTGAGGGGCATCATATCTCTCTGTGTGATACGACCCGTCATTTGACACTTATCACATAGCTTGCAAAAAGTATATGCATCCTTAAAGAGAGTGGGTCAGTAGAATCCACTCTGAAGCACTTTCTCAGCAGTTTTCCGTGGACCAAAATGTCCACCGCAAGCTAACTTGTGACAAAATGTCAAAACACTCTGATATTCATCCTCAGGAAGGCACCTACGTATGATTTGGTCAGGACAATATTTGAATAAATACGGTTCATCCCAAAAGAAGAACCGCATTTGACGCATGAAACGGTGTTTTTCCTGGCCTGACCAATGAGAAGGTATTTGCCTGGTAGCAAGGTAATTCACTATGTCAGCATACCAGGGCTCTCCACACATCTCAAAAATATGCTCGTCAGGAAAATCATCATTAATCGGTATTCTCTCTTCAGGTGCATTTGGGATTCTTGACAAATGATCAGCTACCACGTTCTCAACGCCCTTTTTGTCTTTAATCTCCAAATCAAACTCTTGCAAAAGAAGTATCCATCGAATCAGTCTTGCCTTAGAATCCTTCTTTTGCATTAAGTATTTTAGGGCGGAGTGATCAGTGAAAATAATAGTCCTGGACCCTAGCAGATATTGACGAAATTTCTCCAACGCAAAGACAACTGCTAAAATTCCTTTTCAGTAGTTGTATAATTGAGTTGGGCATTATTCAGCGTTCTGCTAGCATAATAGATTAAGTGTTGCCTATTATCAATGCGCTGTCCTAAAACGGCGCCTATAGCAAAATCAGAGGCATCACACATAATCTCAAAAGGCTTGGTCCAATCTGGTGCAGAGATGATCGGTGCTGAGACAAGTCTACTTTTAAGCTCTTTCCACGATTTTTGACACTCCTCATCAAATATAAAGGGTACATCCTTTCCTAAGAGATTTATTAAGGGTCTTGCAATGTTGCTAAATGATTGGTAGTGAAAAGTGCATTTTTATCATCATATTTACCATCACATTTTCATATTTATTCATTTAATTCTGCACATTTATTAATAATTTGTAATTTATTGTGTGCAGGCCTCGAATTCTTATTTTTATAATAAATAAAGCTTAATGAAGCCCAAAAGCCCACAGTTGAAGCCCAGGTGTAAAAGTGCAAATATCAATTGTCAAAGTGCAAATACACAAAGGGCTAAAGTTGCAAATATCAAAGATGAGGGAAGGATAGACTTCTACCCAACCCAAACTCTTGCAGATGAGAATGAAAAGAGTGCAGAGATAAGGAAATTCGTTTAAAAGAGATTGGGAGAATTCAAATCTAGGTAACTTGATTATCAAGTTATCTCGAAATCCCAATATGAAGAGCCAGGATCATACTTCCAGAAGCAGGCGCCCACATGGACGGACCAGGAGAAGCCACGCGACAAAGCGCGTGGCCTGACTCCACTATACTGCTGCAATTTTGCGGCAAAAGCCGCAATTTTGCGGCATTTTGGATGAATCTGAATATCAGATTTCGTGGGCAACTTCATCCGGGACTCTTCGGCCTTCTGCACCTATAAATACCCCCTGCAGTGCAACGTACAGGGTCGTCCAGAGTCCAGCAAAGGGCCAAAAGGTAGGGTTTTTAGGCTTTTCTTCTTCTAGGTTAGATTTTATTTCCCCCATTGTAAATTTCTATTTTCTTTTTGTAAAAACTGAGAGGAGATGATGTATTCATAGAGGAAGGGATCTACTTGTACTGATGGTGACAGCCGGTGTAAGTTCTATTTTTCCACCATTGTTTAATAATCAAATCGAGATTTGCTTTTATTTTTGTATTGTTTTATTTTCTTTTCTTCTTATTTAATCTTGTGTATCTCAGTATTTACTTCCTTCTATTTGTTCTCTAATGTCTTGCCCACCATGAGAACCAACTGCTTCGAGAATACCTAGCCGAGGAAGAGCCCTTGATGGCCTATGGCGATGAACAGGTCTTCAAAGTTGCTTTTATTTCATAGTTAGGAAGGCGGACGATCCTATACGCCATGCTTGTACGCCTTCCAAGAAAAGGTAAATCATCGCAACGGTTCAAACGGTAAGCAGACTGAAGAGGTAAGTTTTCTTTTTCTTTTCTTTTCTTTTTAGATTAAATCACAATTTCTCCCAATTCTTTATTTGCCGACCCATTGTAAATACACACTTCCTTTCTAATTTAACTAATAAAAATAAAAACTTTAGAGAAACTTGCTTAACGCTTCCATCGCAGTCCCTCCCTGAGGATCACGACCCGCATAGCCTTGCTACCGCGGATTAGTATTGAGCACCTCGCACACCTTTAATTCTCAGATCTAATATTCATATTTTGTGTGCAGGAAATCTCAGTCAACAAATTGGCGCCGTTGCGGGGAGGGACGGTAAGTTATTCTCTAATAATAAAAAAAATTATTAACTAATTCTTTTATTCTTTTCTGTTTGCAGGTTTGGAGAACAGGAAATAGAAACATAGCAGCAGCAGTGGACATATAGCTATCCTGTGCCTCTGCCCTCGAAGGCAGAACACAGGAAGCTACTGTTTTGCCGCAGATCTGCGGCCAGAGCCGCAATTCTGCGGCAACAGTAGAGAACTACTGATCCCAATTTCTGCAGGTTGCTGCAAAGTTCAAATACTGTTTACTGCTCTGTTGATTTTGTTCTGTGATAACCCTGCTTACTGCTAATTAATTCAACAGTAAAAAGTTTGTTGTTAATGATAAAAATTGATTAGACGTTTGCATATTAGGCACGTGTCTTTTCAAGTTATTTATTTTACTGTTGAAGAGTGCTGGCGACAAGGTACGTTTGCATAGCATATAGATTAGGAAACACTCTTGGTTGTTTACTGCTTTCTTGAGTGATTACTTTTCTACAGCTTTACACGTACACTAATTCATCTTAAGGGCATAACCCATAAATAAGATAAGGTGGGGATTTCATCACCCTTCCTTAGCCAAAAATCATATCCAAAGCACTCACTAACCCAAGCCTAACTTAAAAATTAGTAGACGTTGGCCCTAGGGACACTCGGACTCAATTAGGAGATTATCCTAAGGGGGAACGGTGTTGGAAGTTGACTCCTGCCAAATCAGTGTCTAGGAAGGGATTGAGGGCCGAAAGCCCGAAGTGTGGTGGTTATTTAATTAAGGAACGTCTTTGACGGAAAATCTCCCACCACTCTTGCCCCGACCTGGCTGATTAACTTGTGGTCAAAGTCTACACCCTACCTCCCGTGGACAGTTTAACCAGTTAGGAGTCGTCTAGGTCTAGGTCTACCCTAACTTAGGTTAGAAATTTTTCTTTTTTGTTTGTTTTTTTCTTTTGTTTGCTTTGTGTGATATGGCCTATAACAATAATTTTTTCAATTTTAATGAGGATCCATATTATACTCCAACCTCTTTTTCAGATATTACCAACCCGGCATATCATAACTCTAACCAACCTAGTGTGCCAGATTGGTCTTATCCGAATCATTACATGCCCAGTCCCAATACTATGAACAAGATTGGAATAATCATCACTACTCTTTACAGAGTCAATGGGGATTCAACACCCCTGAGCCATATGGTCAACCACCTGTTCAACCATTATCTTCATATACGTCTTTTCCCACGTCACCAAGGTTTCAGTCCTCCATTCATCTATTCGATGGGTTAGAAGAAAAAGTGGATCGGTTGCAAGATACAATGAATGATCAAATTTCTAGACTTTCAAACATTCTTGAGCATCTTGATAGGAACCAAGAATCATTCTGTTTAGAAGACCTTGATCAAAATTCAATTTCATCACATCAATATGAACTTGCTCAATCCCAATCCTTGGACAAATTGGCTAGTTTTAATTTCAATGAGATTGAATTAGATTATGAATGTGAACCCGATCCCCAACTTTGCGATTCAGTTTCCATCTTCGAATCTATGTTGACTCCAGTATCCTTACCCAATTTGGACCAATTTTCTGAGCCAACATTATTCCCGTACCCATAGATAATGAATTGAATCACCCATTTTTGATGATCACCATATTGAACTTGACCAATTTCATACTTGTGAAAGCCCTATTGACAAATTGGCAAGTTCTCATTTTTATGAGGTTGAACCCATTGAGATATGTGACCTAGATTCCCAAATCTGTGATCAAGTTCAAATTCCCGAATCATTATTGACTCCTGTTTTGTTACCTGACTTAGGTAATCTTTTAGAGTCAGTTTTGATTCCCACACCTATCATTCCTAAACTTGAATCACCAATATTGAGTCACATTCCATTGTGGGGAAGATGATTGTGGACTTGATTTTTCATTTCTTGACTTGGACCCACTTCTTGAACCATGCTCGACTCCTGAACCCTTACTTGATTTAAGTTTCCTTCCTGAGTCGGTATTTGTTCCTGAACCTATCATTCTTGAGTCCAAGTTAACCATCCTACCAAGTCACATTCTTTTTTGGACATAGGTATAGACCATGACTCTGTGATGATTTTTCAGGACTGGTCATGTAAAGGGAGTAAGTTTCACGAGAGGATCTTCCATGATCCTATTCATTCTGGGGACTGTAAATATGTAAATAAAAAAGAGGTCAATAAAGGTAGATCCCGTGAACTACCACGTTATCTTGTTTGGGCCGCATTTCGTGGACCAATTAGACCACCACCGGAACCACCACCCTAAGGTAACTTCCGCCTTCCCTTGTTCTGTTTCATGCATATATGCATTCATTCATACATTGAAGACAATGCATGAGATAAGTGTGGGGGTGGGCTTACTAACATACTAACATAAGTAGACACTAACAAAATTTGCTAATAAAAAAAAAATTTGTTATAAAAAGGACAGTATTTTGACTTATTTTTTTTGAAAGAAGCCTAAGTTAGTTTTAAGGATTAGGAAAATCATGATTAGGATTTCTAAAAACTTGGTCAAAATAAATAAATTGTTGAATTTTTAAGTATAGGAGGAGAAATTGAATAAGTAGTTAGTCTTAATTTTTACCTTAATGAAATATGCATACCAAATGCATATCTAGGATTCTAAGACAAAGACCTTGTGCCTCATAAAAAAAGAAAAGAAAAGAAAATTTCAATCACTAATTAAGCTGGATACATGTGCCTCATGAAGCATAAGTATTCACGCCTAAAGGTGAGTTAATAAATAAAATCCTTAGTTTTGTGGCCTAGTTCACTCGAATTTGAGTCCGCGGGGTGTTTCTCACCTGGTGCCCTAAGACCGACTGGTTTGGGAGTCATCGACTTTAAGTTCGCTATATGGGTGGATTAGAAAGCCTAAACTAAAGAAATATTATACATGTATTAACACATCTAATAGTCAATTAGTTAGGTATGAGGGCCTCAAGAAGCCTTGATACTTATACGAAAGAAAATTAGATGAGTTATACATGCCCAAAAAAAAAAATTATTAACACATCTATTAATCGATTAGTTAGGTATGAGGGCCTCAAGAAGCCTTAATGCTTATACGAAAGAAAATTAGATGCGTTATACATATTAAAAAAAAAAAGAAAAAAAAATATATATAGAGGCATGAGAGTCCAAGTTAAGGAATTCCTAGTATAAATTCATAAGGATGCATATGATTTTTGGTAACGAAAAAGACTATATTAGAAGTTCAATTTTGACCCTTACCTAAAATGGAAAACAATTAACTTTATAAAGACTAAGTTTGAAGAATGAATAAAAGTGAGGATCCTAAAACTTATAGACTACTTAGTCTCTTCAATAATAATTCAAATATTTTCTTTTTATGGATTTTGTGGGTGCAATCCGCTAAAAACCCTCACTAGACAACACTCGTCCTCTAGGGTAACCTAGAGGTTTAACGGCTTGTTGCACGTGCTAAGTGCAATCGTGATTCCTACGAAAGTGAGTTAGGTTAGATTAATTTTTCTTTTTCTTTGTTTTTACTCGAGGACGAGGAAAAAGATAAGTGTGGGGATGTGATTGGTAGTGAAAAGTGCATTTTTATCATCATATTTACCATCACATTTTCATATTTATTCATTTAATTCTGCACATTTATTTAAAATTTGTAATTTATTGTGTGCAGGCCTCGAATTATTATTTTAATAATAAATAAAGCTTAAAGAGCCCAAAAGCCCAGATCCAAGCCCATATTTGAAGCCCAAGAGTCAAAGTGCAAATAGCAGATTGTCAAAGTGCAAATACACAAAGGGCTGAAGTTGCAAATATCAAAGATGAGGGAAGGATAGACTTCTACCCAACCCTAAACTCTTGCAGATGAGAATGAAAAGAGTGCAGAGATAAGGAAATTCGTTTAAAAGAGATTGGGAGAATTCAAAATCTAGGTAACTTGATTATCAAGTTATCTCGAAATCCCAATATGAAGAGCCAGGATCATACTTTCAGAAGCAGGCGCCCACATGGACGGACCAGGAGAAGCCACGCGACAAAGCGCGTGGCCTGACTCCACTATACTGCCGCAATTTGCGGCAAAAGCCGCAATTTTGCGACATTTTGATGAATCTGAATACCAGATTTCGTGGGCAACTTCATCCGGGACTCTTCGGCCTTCTGCACCTATAAATACCCCCTGCAGTGCAACGTACAGAGAGTGCAGAGTCCAGCAAAGGGCCAAAAGCTAGGGTTTTTAGGTTTTTCTTCTTCTAGGTTAGATTTTATTTCCCCCATTGTAAATTTCTATTTTCTTTTTGTAAAACTGAGAGGAGATGATGTATTCATGGAGGAAGGGATCTACTTGTACTGATGGTGACAGTCGGTGTAAGTTCTATTTTTCCACCATTGTTTAATAATCAAATCGAGGTTTGCTTTTATTTTTGTATTGTTTTATTTTCTTTTCTTCTTATTTAATCTTGTGTATCTCAGTATTTACTTCCTTCTATTTGTTCTCTAATGTCTTGCCCACCATGAGAACCAACTGCTTCGAGAATACCTAGCCGAGGAAGAGCCCTTGATGGCCTATGGCGATGAACAGGTCTTCAAAGTTGCTTTTATTTCATAGTTAGGAAGGCGGACGATCCTATACGCCATGCTTGTACGCCTTCCAAGAAAAGGTAAATCATCGCAACGGTTCAAACGGTAAGCAGACTGAAGAGGTAAGTTTCTTTTTCTTTTCTTTTCTTTTTAGATTAAATCACAACTTCTCCTAATTCTTTATTTGCCGACCCATTGTAAATACCACTTCCTTTCTAACTTAACTAATAAAAATAAAAACTTTAGAGAAACTTGCTTAACGCTTCCATCGCAGTCCCTCCCTGAGGATCATGACCCGCATAGCCTTGCTACCGCGGATTAGAATTGAGAACTTGCACATCCTATTCTTAAAACTAAAATACTACATTTTGTGTGCAGGAAATCTCAGTCAGAAAGCTTAAAACAATTTTGCAACACACTTAATACAACACACAAGTGTAGACGAATTCCCCGTGAAGGGCTCTGGACTAACTCCTCTTGATTCCCCTAAATATGGGTTGAGGTGCTATATGAAGCTCTTGTGGTTAAGTACAAGTGAGGCACACACACAAGCCTATAATAGATATGGCAATATGAATCAATGCTCAACACAAGCAATTATGATATGATGATATGAATGATGCTTTGCACAATATAAAGAGAGGGGGTTAGAGAGACGATGGATCAAACACAAAGATAATGATATGTTTCGAGGTTCGAGCCCCTAGCTCTACATCCCCGCCTTCACCACCGTGAAGGATTTCCAATCCACTATCTCCCACCGAGGGAACCTCCACCGAGGAGGATTTGTTACAACAAAGGGAGTACCGAACTCCTCTCTCAAACACCGCCTCACAACCGAGGGGTAGGCCCGTATCCAAACAACAACCAACACCTCTACCGAAGAGGGTTACAACCAATCTCCACCTCTCACTAGAGGGAGCAAACCACAAGCCTCAACCTCTACCAAAGAGGGAGCAAACCAATACCACTCCGATCAACCTCTACCGAAGAGGGATACACAAATACAAGGAGGGTTTACAACGAGTAGTTACAAAGACCACAAACTATCTCTTTTTCCACAAAACAAGATCCTAATAGAATAGTGTTGGCCCAAGAGGTTACACTCTCCAATTGTTTTGTGTTTGATGATGACAAACCAAATTAGTGCTATTGGTACTAACAAGTTTGCTAAGATGAGTTTCAGGTCTTGTACCATGTTTAGAGACCATTCGCTTAGCTATTGCAAGAACTTCTAAGTTCCACAAAGCAAGGAAGGCAATTTGCTCATCAAGGAAGGATCATAGAAGAGAAGGCACTAGCAAGGCATTGAGTGGCTCAAAGACGTGAAGATGGCTCAGAGGTCCTTAGGTTTTGTATTTTAGTTTTATAGCTTGTTAAAGAATAGTGGATAGGTTTGAAGCCCAATCACACACGTTTTTGCGCATATACTATTTCTTAGTTTATTTCCTATAAAATATACAAAAATATTTTAGTACAAAATCTTTCTTCTACAAATTTCTTTTTATGTTACATACTGAATTCCTGTTTAAAATAGTTTTGTTAAAAATATTTTTCTTCTCAAAATTCTGTCTTTATTTCGTTTTTCTGACCTGATCCGGTCGACCGGCAGTCTACCGACAGTCGACCGAGCTGTGTCAGGCTGGTCCGGTCGACCGGACCAGTCGACCGAGGTCCTGGCAGAATGCACGTATCCGTGTGCATGTCTGTCGGTCGACCGGGGCAGTTGACCGATATTTATTTTTGAGTCACAGTTTGTATCAGTCGACGGGTCGGTCGACCGATAGCCTGTAACGGTCAGAATTTGTACTACCGGTCGACCGGCCCGGTCGACCGATGTAGCCGTTGAACAGTAACGGGCATATTTTTTAAGAGCTGTTTATTTTTGTCTTTTGTGTTTAAAAATTCGTTTAAGGATATATTTTGATCTAATTACCTCCTAAACTTCAGTAAATATGTTTTATCCCTAAACCCTAACCCTCTCCTATAAATAGGGGTGTTTGGGGAGAGATTGGTTACAACAACAATTTTGCTAAAAATTCAAAAGTTTAAGGCTTTCAAAGTTCTTGGTTTTTGAGCTAAATTCTCTCAATTTCTGAAGGGTTTTCAAAAGTTTTTCTCTGATTTCAATTTCTTTTCCTTACACACAAAAGAGCTTCATTCCTACTCAATATTCTCTAAGGACCTTGTAAGGGAAGAGATATTTGAAAGAGAGAGTTTGTAGTCTTTTGACTACCAAGGAAATTACTTGTACTGAGATTGTGGAGTTGGGTACTCCATTGTAATTGTTCTTTGTGATAGTGAAAGTAGCTAGAATCCTTCTGGGGAAGGCGGGGAGTAGAGCTGGGTGCTCGAACCTCGATAACATATCCTTGTGTTTGCGATTGGTTTACATTCTTGCAATCCTTGCTCTACGTTGCTTGCTCTTATAATTGCTCATCATATTCATTGTCATACTTACTTGCTTGCATTCATCTTGTGATTCTTGTTGGTGACTGTTGTAGCTTTAATTTTTTTAATTTGCCCTTGATTAGCATTGTCACCTATTCACCCCCCTCTAGGTGACTTTTCAATTAGTATCAGAGCTTGGACTCTAGGTTTGGCTTAACATCCATAGAGAGATCCTTAAAATATTGCTAATCAACATTTTCATTCATCCATTCATACACTAGTAAACATGGCCGACAACATTAAAACCGCACCTAAATTTGATGGACTCAACTTCCCTATTTGGAAGGTTAGGATGACTATCTTTTTGCAATCACTAGGTAGTTTAGTGGCTAAGTCTTTGACCAAACCCTATGTAGCACCCAATGAAGATGAGAGCACTTGGACCGACTTCAACTTTAGAGAATATGAGGCTAACTCCAAAGCCCAAAACTCCCTATTAACCGCCTTGAATGAGGATGACCTTACACGGGTAATTCATTGTCAATCCGCCTATGAGATTTGGCAACACTTATTGGTCACACATGAAGGGACTTCACAAGTCAAGAGAGCTAAGATAGATCTCTTGAGGTCTCAATATGAATCATTTAAAATGCTTGATGATGAATCCATTGACTGTATGATTACTCGTTTCACTAAAATTACAAATGGTCTTTCCTCATTAGGTGACGTCATCTCCAACGATCAAAAGGTGCGCAAAGTGATACGGGCTCTTCCTCCATCTTGGGAGATCAAGGCCACCACCTTAAAGGAATTAAATGACAAGGACGAGATGGACATCATTAGTCTCATTGGGAACCTAAAGACCCATGAGATGGAGAAGAAAGCAAGAGATGAGGCTACTACTTCAAAGAAGAAATCCATAGCCTTCAAGACTTCATCCACCAATGATGACGATGAAGATGACGAAGAAGAAGATGAGGAGCTAACTCTACTTGTGCGGAATGTCAAGAGGTTGTACCGAAAGAACAAGTTCAACTTCTGGAGAAAATTCGAAGGCAAAGAGGAGCGGAAGATCATATGCTACAATTGCCGCAAACCCGGACATATCATGGCGGATTGTCCGGAGTTCAAGAAGAAAATGACTTCCTCCTTCAAGCCAAAGAAGCCGGAGGAAAAGAAAGCCTACAAAGCAACATGGGATTCGGAAAGCGAGTCCGAGAGAGGAGGTGGATCAAGCTAACATGTGTTTCATGGCAAACACACCCAAGGTAACCTCTCAATCCTTTGATGATGAAGATGATGATGTAAGTAAGGAAGTTCTAGTTCATGCTTTTGTAGAACTTTCCGAAACTTATGATAACAAGAAAATGGAATGCTTCAAATTACAAAAAGAAGTTGCTTTTCTTAAAAATCAACTTGCTTTGGTTTCAAAAGAAAAAGATGATCTTTCTTCCAATCTTGTTTCTATTCAAAATGAATTTGACGCTTATAAGATTCTTGTAAGGTTAAACCCCTATTGTTGATAATAAAGAAATTTCTTCTTTTAAATCCAAAATGAATGATTTTGAAAAAGTTTTAAAAGATTGTGCCTTTAATACTAAGAAACTTGAAGAAAAGTTTTCCAAAAAGCACACTTCTCATGTTAAAGATTCTCATGCTAAAATTCCACATGCTCACACTTCAAATAATACTTCTCATGCTAAATCTTTTCATGCTCACAATGCCCATGCTCACAAATCACACACTCACTATGCTTTTAAATATGGTAGAGTGTATAGATGTACTTATTGTGGCAAAAATGGACATTTAGCTAAATTTTGTTATGATAAATTGCATAGTTCAAATAATCTTGTTTGGGTTAATAGCTCTAACCCTCATGGACCCAAGAAAATGTGGGTACCAAAATCAAGTCCTAAAATGTTTGATGTAGGTACACACCAAGGCTCCAAGACGTAGGGAGCGGTGGTACCTTGATAGTGGTTGTTCGAGACACATGACGTGGGATATCAACAACTTCACAACCCTATCAAGGTACATGGAAGGTGGCACCGTCACCTTCGGGGATGACTCCAAAGGAACTATCATCGGTATAGGTAACATTCAAATTGGTGCATCTCCTATTATTGAGAATGTTGTTTTAGTTGATGGTTTGAAACATAATTTGCTTAGCATTAGTCAACTTTGTGATCGTGGACTTAAAGTTGTATTTGATGATACTTCTTGCAAGATTTTTGATGTTAAATCTGATGTTTGTATTCTCACCGTTTTCGTGATAATAATGTTTATATTATTGACATGCTTAATTTAGATTGTTCTACTAAATGCTTAAATGCTTTTGATGAAAATTCTTGGCTTTGGCATAGAAGATTAGGACATGCATCTTTTGACCATATTTCTAGGATTAATTCAAAGGAATTGGTGAAGGGTATACCTTGCTTGACTTTTGAGAAAGACCGCATTTGTAGTGCGTGCCAACTTGGGAAACAAACCAAGTCTTCCTTTAAACCAATCAAGGATATCATGTCAACTAGGCCTTTAGAATTAATTCATATGGATCTTTTTGGACCAACTAAAACTAAGAGTTTAAATGGAAGTAGATTTGCATTTGTTTTGGTTGATGATTTCTCCCGTTTTACTTGGGTTTTCTTTTTGCAAAATAAAGATCAAACTTTTTCTCACTTTAAGATTTTCGAAAAAGAGTTGAAAAAGAAAAGGGTTTCCGATTTTGAGAATAAGGAGTGATAGAGGTGGTGAGTTTATTAACCAATTCTTCATGACTTATTGTGATGAAAAGGGAATTAAGCATGAAACGTCTTGTCCTAGAACTCCACAACAAAATGGAGTTGTAGAAAGGAAAAATAGAACACTTCAAGAGATGGCTAGGACAATGATAAGTGAGTATGACCTCCCTCAATATTTTTGGGCCGAGGCCGTAAATACCGCATGCTATATATCGAATCGTATTTATTTATGCAAAAATTCTTCAAAAACTTCTTTTGAAATGTATCATTCTAGAAAACCTAATGTTGCATATTTTAAAGTTTTTGGATGAAAGTGTTTTGTTTTGAATACTAAGGATAATTTGGGTAAATTTGATGCTAAGGCTTATGAGGCTATCTTTGTTGGATATTCCTCTACTAGCAAAGCATATAGAGTTTTCATTAGATCTTCTCTAACCATTGAAGAATCCATGCATGTTAAGTTTGAAGAATCTAATGTGTTTATTGAGAATGTTGTAGAGTTTGAACCATTAGGTGAAGACATGGAGAAACTATCCTTGAAGGACTCACCCGCTCAAGAAGAAAAGCTAGATCTTATTGGTGAAGTTCAAGAGGATAAGGAGGAAAGCACTCAACCGCTTCCTAAAGCTGGAGATACGCTATAAATCATCCTAAGGAGCTCATCTTGGGTGATGCATCTAAAGGAGTCACAACGCGCTCCAAACTCCATGACCTATGTGGTAACTTTGCTTTCATTTCTCATTTGAACCCAAAGGCATTCTAGAAGCCGAGACGGACCCATATTGGTTGCTTGTCATGCAAGAGGAACTCAATCAATTTGAGCGCAACCAAGTTTGGCACCTTGTTCCTAAGCCCCACGATAGACCAATAATTGGTACTAAGTGGATCTTTAGAAACAAGATGGATGAGTCCGGAAATGTCATTAGGAATAAAGCTAGGTTAGTGGCCCAAGGTTACACTCAAGTTGAGGGAATTGACTTTGAGGAGACCTTTGCACCCGTAGCACGGCTTGAAGCCATACAGATGACACTAGCTTTTGCATGTTTTAAAAATTTTAAACTTTTTTAAATGGATGTGAAAAGTGCATTTTTGAATGGTTTTATTAATGAAGAAGTTTATGTTGCTCAACTCCCGGTTTTGTTGATCATGTTCATCCCGATTTTGCTTTTAAACTTGATAAAGCTTTGTATGGATTGAAACAAGCTCCAAGAGCTTGGTATGAAAGGCTTTCTAGTTTTCTCATTTCAAATGATTTTATTAAAGGCAAAGTAGACACAACTCTTTTTACTAAGCATGTTGATAATGATATTTAATTGTGCAAATTTATGTTGATGATATAATTTTTGGATCTACTAATGAGCTTTTATGCAAGGATTTTGAGAAGGTAATGCAACCAGAATTTGAAATGTCTTCCATGGGTGAGCTCAATTTCTTCCTTGGACTCCAAATCAAGCAATTGCAAGACGGAACCTTCATTAACCAAGCCAAGTACGCAAAGGAGCTAGTAAAGAAGTTTGGGCTTGAAGGATCAAAGGCTTGCAACACTCCAATGGCAACTACAACCAAGCTTGATAAGGACGAACAAGGTAAAAATGTTGATATTAAATTATATAGAAGCATGATAGGAAGTCTTTTATATTGACGGCAAGTAGGCCGGATATCATGTTTAGTGTGTGTCTTTGTGCTAGATTTCAATCGTGTCCTAAAGAGTCTCATCTTATTGCGGTAAAACGCATTATTCGGTATATTAAGGGCACAATTGGAATGGGTCTTTGGTATCCAAAAACTATAGATTTTTCAATGACTAGTTATTCGGATGCCGATTATGCGGGTTGTAGAGTAGATAGAAAGAGTACTAGTGGGACATGTCAATTTCTTGGTAATTGTTTTGTTTCATGGTCCTCTAGGAAGCAAAATTCCGTAGCTCTCTCAACCGCCGAGACGGAGTATGTTGCCGCGGGGGCTTGTTGTGCACAAGTCCTTTGGATGAAACATACTCTCCTTGATTTTGATTTGCACTTTGATCATATAAAAATATTTGTGATAATACTAGTACTATACACATGACCAAAAATGCAAATCAACAAAGTAAGACCAAGCACATTGAGATTAGATATCACTTTCTTAGAGATCATTTTGAGAAAGGTGATATAGATATTGATTATGTTCCACGGATTTACAACTAGCCGATATTTTCACTAAACCTCTTGATTTTGCTAGATTTTCGTTTATTTGTGGAGAACTTAATGTTTGTATTATTGAATAGACATGTTTTCATAACCCTTTTTGATGTATGACAAAAAGGGGGAGAATAAGTTTACATGACAAAAATAAGTTCATTTGGTCTTGGTTCCATATGAATTTATATGTTTTATTTTATGAATTTTTGTGTTTTATGTATAGCATAATTTGAGGGGGAGTTTTCTCCTACCCTATATTTTTGTTAATAGCCTATTTGTTTTGTCATCATCAAAAAGGGGGAGATTGTTGGCCCAAGAGGTTACACTCTCCAATTGTTTTGTGTTTTGATGATGACAAACCAAATTAGTGCTATTTGGTACTAACAAGTTTGCTAAGATGAGTTTCAGGTCTTGTACCATGTTTAGAGACCATTCGCTTAGCTATTGCAAGAACTTCTAAGTTCCACAAAGCAAGGAAGGCAATTTGCTCATCAAGGAAGGATCATAGAAGAGAAGGCACTAGCAAGGCATTGGATGGCTCAAAGACGTGAAGATGGCTCAGAGGTCCTTAGGTTTTGTATTTTTAGTTTTATAGCTTGTTAAAGAATAGTGGATAGGTTTGAAGCCCAATCACACACGTTTTTGTGCATATACTATTTCTTAGTTTATTTCCTATAAAATATACAAAAATATTTTAGTACAAAATCTTTCTTCTACAAATTTTTTTATGTTACATACTGAATTCCTGTTTAAAATAGTTTTGTTAAAAATATTTTTCTTCTCAAAATTCTGTCTTTATTTCGTTTTCTGACCTGATCCGGTCGACCGGCAGTCTACCGACAGTCGACCGAGCTGTGTCAGGCTGGTCCGGTCGACCGGACCAGTCGACGAGGTCCTGGCAGAATGCACGTATCCGTGTGCATGTCTGTCGGTCGACCGGGGCAGTCGACCGATATTTATTTTTGAGTCACAGTTTGTATCAGTCGACCGGGTCGGTCGACCGATAGCCTGTAACGGTCGGAATTTTGTACTACCGGTCGACCGGCCCGTCGACCGATGTAGCCGTTGAACAGTAACGGGCAGATTTTTAAGAGCTGTTTATTTGTGTTTTTGTGTTTAAAATTCGTTTAAGGATATATTTTGATCTAATTACCTCCTAAACTTCAGTAAATATGTTTTATCCCTAAACCCTAGCCCTCTCCTATAAATAGGGGTGTTTGGGGAGAGATTGGTTACAACAACAATTTTGCTAAAAATTCAAAAGTTTAAGGCTTTCAAAGTTCTTGGTTTTTGAGCTAAATTCTCTCAATTTCTGAAGGGTTTTCAAAAGTTTTTCTCTGATTTCAATTTCTTTTCCTTACACACAAAAGAGCTTCATTCCTACTCAATATTCTCTAAGGACCTTTGTAAGGGAAGAGATATTTGAAAGAGAGAGTTTGTGGTCTTTTGACTACCAAGGAAATTACTTGTACTGAGATTGTGGAGTTGGGTACTCCATTGTAATTGTTTTGTGATAGTGAAAGTAGCTAAAATCCTTCTGGGGAAGGCGGGGAGTAGAGCTGGGTGCTCGAACCTCGATAACATATCCTTGTGTTTGCGATTGGTTTACATTCTTGCAATCCTTGCTCTACGTTGCTTGCTCTTATAATTGCTCATCATATCATTGTCATACTTACTTGCTTGCATTCATCTTGTGATTCTTGTTTGGTGACTGTTGTAGCTTTAATTTTTTTAATTTGTCCTTGATTAGCATTGTCACCTATTCACCCCCCTCTAGATGATAGAAATGAAAAACCAAAACAATATCAAAAACCTAGTTTTCTTTGATTTTTCAAAACCCTTGAAAAACAATAAAGATGAAATCTTTAAGCTCTAAAACACTTTTAAAACTTGTAAAAACACTTCAGAAAAGTAAGAATTTTTGCTCTTGAAATCTTAGCCAAAATCCCAAAGAATTGGGGTTATATAGGCCCATCAGAAAATGAGCCGTTAGGCTGATCTGGCAGCCTGACAGGCCAAGCGGTCGGCCGGCCGGCCGACCGCCAACGGTCAGAAATGTGACCGTTGGGGACGACCGCACGGCTGACTGCCCAGATACAGAGAGCAGACTCTCTGATCCGGTCGGCCGCTCGGCCGACCGCCCAGATACAGAGAGCAAGGCTCTCTGATCCGGTCGGCCGCCCGGCCGCCGACCGACCCACTGTGCCAGCAGACGTCGGCCGACCGCCCAGATACAGAGAGCAAGGCTCTCTGATCCGGTCGGCCGCCCGGCCGACCGGCCCACTGTGCCAGCAGACGTGTACAAGTCTGTGCACGTCGGTCGACCGCCCGGTCGACCGGCTTGGTCTGTCAGCACAGTTCTGGGTCAGAAACACTTGTTAAAAATATTTCTAAAAATCTTTTATCTCTTCTAAAAATCCCCAAAAATAGTTTATCATTTTGCATTGATATATAAACTTGTGATAAACATTTTAACTCAATATCAAGCATATGAAACCATTTTGTGTTTTAACATTTTTACCAAAAACCAAAACTTGTATTTTATCAAACTTGTATTTTCAACACATGAATAGAAAAGTCAAAATAAGTTTGTTAAAAGTTCAAGCATGCATGTATAGAATGAATCTACTATACATAAACCAATTAAACTTGTTTTGATCAACTATTCATGAAAACAAATATCAGTTAAACTAAAAACGGAAAAACCAATATCCAAACATAAAACGTGTGTGTTGTGCACTTGAGCATATCAACTATACTAAGCTTTACAAATGGATCTAAAACACACTAAACTAAACTAGGATACCTAAGTCTTCTTGACGATCTTCATCTTCAAGTCGACTCGGTCCAAAACACCGTGATCCAATGAGCAAGGCTATGTATGATCTTGATGCTCGGGCCCTGGAATCACCAAGTGAAGGCTTCCAAAACTCCTCTTTTTGAAGCAATCACCAACTAATATCTTGTTAAAAAGATCTGGAACTTAAATCACAAGATTATTAGTAAACATAACTACATGAGTTAATCATCATCAAAACTAGAGAGGAAGGCCTCCGGGCCAACATATTCATCAGTGGGTTGCAAGTCTCCCATTCCTTCTATAAACACCTGGTGAAGTATGAAGTTATCAGGATGAGATACATCCTCTCTCAGGCTCAAAAGATGCTAGGCGAAACCAATCGCTCTCCAAAATCAGAGAATGAAAGTGAGAAACAGAAATCACTGTTTGTTCCTCCAAAGAAGAAGCAAAATCGAGACGTTAGAGCAATAAAGAATTCAGCAGAGAGACCCTGCACTACACTCACCTCTCTAAAAGACGCATAAGTCTCTATACAGTCACTATCAACTCTCCATCGGACCCTAACGGCTAGACCTACACGAAGGCTCTTCTGAAAGACAATAACGCTCCTGACGGTCACTCCGACAGCCTATATCAGCTCTTCACCCTGACGGCTAGACCTACATTGAGGCTTTCCTAAAAGACGAAAGTGCTCCTGACGGTCACTCTGACAGCATACATCGGGTCCTCACCCTGAGGGCTAGGCCTGCACAGAGGCTCTCCTTAAAGACAGAAGCGCTCCTGATAGTCACTCATACAACCTATATCGGGTCCTCACCCTGATGGCTAAACCTACATGGAGGCTACCTTGAAAGACGAAAGCGCTTCTAACGGTCACTTATACTGCCTATATCGGGTCCTCATCTTGACGGTTTAAACCTATATAGAGGCTCTCCTAAAAGACAAAAGCGCTCCTCACGATCACTCCAATAGCCTATATCGGGTACTCACCCTGACGGCTAGACCTACACAACTCCTGAAAGACAGAATTGATCCTGACGGTCACTCCGACAGCCTATATCAGGTCCTTACCCTGACAGTTAGACTTACACGAAGGCTCTCCTGAACGATGAAAGCACTCCTGACAGTCACTCTTACAGCTTATATCAGGTCCTCACCTGACGGCTCAGACCTATACATCGTCACTTCTGAGTGACGAAAGCATTCATGATGGTCGCTCTTATAGCCTATATCGGGTCCTCACCCTGACGACTGAGACCTATACGAGTCTGTCCTGAAAGATTGAAGTCCTTCTGATGGCTTCGACAGTTAAGCCTACACGGAGACTCTTTTGGAAGATGAAAGTTCTCATGATGGCTCCGACAGCCTATACCAAGTTCTCACCCTGACGACTAAGCCTATACGAAGATCCGCCATGAAAGATGAGCGTCCTATGGATGACTCCGATAGCTTACATCGGGCTTTCGCCCTGATAACTAAAAGGCCCTGCGGGGATCATTAGAATGAATCATCTAGGAGCAAGCTCTGATAGCTGTCGATTCTGTGCCCCAATTGCTGACCCACGAAGCACAAGATAACGCCCTGACTACTCAGTGAAAGTTCATGCTGGAGGATGAGATTAGTCTACTCCTTCTTTCTAGCTCGGGCATTTCGAGAAGGAGGAGGCAGAGGGCTTCCATAATGGTTAGATTTTGACCTTCATCATCATCACGACACGTGTCCGAACACCTAGAGGTTTCGCTTCTCTGCCAACGGGCCCAGTTCATATACAAGCCTAACATGGTCCCAAGAAGAAAGCCTCAGGCATATGAGCTTAAGAAGAAAGCCTCGGGTCTCATCCCGAGCTCACATCATCAGACATCACTCTATCGAATCCACTACTCACCCGGAGCTGTGTGACTCTCCGGGACGCCAATAATCGATGGAAGGATCCTTCCCTGCGTCACCCAAGGCTCTAACACGAAGACCTTTTGAAGCATGCTACTCATGCGCTACTTACAGTTAGACAACACGATCCTCGCAATTCGCTATTCCAGCTATGTTGCCATATATCCCCACATTCTAAATGTTATAACATCCCTTTATCAATGCGGGTTGTTATGGATAGTGATGAATATCTCTGCATGGCGATCTCAACAATCTAGCTGCGTGGTCTGGACGGTTTAAAAGAAAATCATAACTTGCAAATCATGCAGTTATGTAGATTCAAAATATATGTACCCCATAATGACAGCTCAGGCGAGTATCAATACGCATACATATCCATCAAGAAAGGAGTTAACTTCTGATTACCACATCAAACCCTAGAGATTGAAATCGTAACATCACTCTGCAGAATTCATTATAATTCTCTAATATAATAGTAAATTCTCTCCTTCTCTCGTGATTTTTTCCTTTTGGGTTTTCATGTTGATTGCTTTCGCCTGTCTATTCATTTTCAATTCGTAGTGTGAAGAAATTTTCTAAGAATTTTCCTCCACAGGAAGTTAAACTCAATTTCTGTAATTCAATTTTGACTCTCAAACAACGCCCAGTTTTCATAACCTCATTTTGAACGTGAAATTCACACAAAATGAGATTTGAAAACTTAACCTTGTTGTCAAACGAGGTCTTAAGAGTCTATTTAGCATTGAGTTTAAATTTTTTAAACTGTAATTTTCTAAACTTAGGTCTTCAAACTCCAAAAAATCAAACTGATATCCATTTGGTTAGAGATTTCAGCTACACTTAGCTACCTCTAAAAGTTGACATTATGCAGTAGTTTAGAAAATTAAGGATTTTTCTTTAACTCCTAAAGTTATTTGACTAATGAAACTACAGTACAGTTAGAAGTTTACAAACTGTAGTTGGCAACTTCTACTATAATTTAAAATAAAGTACAATTTAGAAATCTTGATAGCCAAACTTACCCTAAAACTATTAACAATGTGGATGAAAAGTAAAATACAATTCTTGTATACATAATTTTTCTTGGGAAATTTATTTCTGGTCCCTAAGTAAAGATCCCTTGTTAGAACACCCGGGTGCCTTATTTTGTATAAAAAATCACCTAATACCAAAATTTGTCGACTGAGCTCTCTACCTTCATATTACATAGTCACATGGATAGCGAATGGGGTTAAATGTCCCATGCTATTTTGAAGTGGATCAGAACCTATTGAAGTAAGCCATGTGAGTCATACTAAAATGCATAGGACGTGCAAAAAAAAGTGGACAAGTTCTGAGAGTGTCTACCTATAGTGTCGAATTTGTCCACCTGATTCAGAAAAAAATGCAAGCTTAGAAATTGTCCATTTGTAACTCAAATCTGTCCACTTGTGCCTATGTTATAGTATTTTCGTTAAATAAAGCCTTGAATAATGTGAGATTTGTAAGATTTCAGATTTTAATAATATTTAATGTTGGTATTATTGGTCTTAGAATTTTAATATGCTTATTTTATCAGAAAGTGTCTAATTTTGTTCTTGTATAATATTTAATTAGTAAAATAAAAATAAGAAATTACTATTTAGTATTTTTGGTAAACATATTACACTATTGTTTTTCTCTTATATTATTGTTTTTTTCTTATAATTTTAATTTGATGAATTCTTTTATTACAACAGTGTTCCCTATAAGTATTCTCACTAATTTGAGAGCAATAAATATATTAAACTAAAAGGTGAATAATTTTATATAATATTTAGCAACAATATAAAAAATTGGACAATTTTATATAAAAATTAGAACTAAAATTGTCCACCTTTTCTACTCAGTTTTATACTTAGGCTTAATTTGTTCACCTATAAGTCAACTTATTTACGTTATTGTCTTTTTCTACTGATATGTCTACTTGTTACTGAAATTGTCCACTACAATTTAGTAGTCCATTTATTTCTCAAACTGTCAACATTATTTTTAGTATATTCACTTATAGATCAATTATCTATTCTTACTGAAGTTGTTGGCCTCAATTAAGTTGCTCACTTATGTCTGAAATTGTCTATATTATTATTAGTTTACAAAAAGTGGACAATTTTTGCTCTACTTTTCATATAAAATTGTCCTCTTTTTATTTAGTAGATATTTAGTATGTCTACATTTCATATAAAATTATTCACTTTTAGTTTAATATATTTATTATTCTCAAATTAGTAAAGCACTTATTGGGAACAATGTTATAATTTAAAAAAATTAAAAAATTATTTTTTATAAAATAAACAATAGCCTCCTAATGTTTACCAAAAAAAAATTGAATAAAATATTTCTTATACTTATTTTGTAATTAAATATTAAATAAAGAAAAGTAGAGAATTTCTCATAAAATAAGCATGTCAAATATCTAAGACAATTCTCTCAAATATATATATAAGATCAATAATATAAGCATTAAATGCAATTAAAAGCTAAAATCTCACAAATCCCATATTGTTCAAGGTTTTATTTAAATACAATCCTATAACACAGCGGCAGATGGACAAATTCAAATTACATGTAAATAATTTCTGAGTTTGCATCTTTTTCTGCACCAAGTAAACAAATCCAATGCTTCAGCGCAAACAATCTCAGAATTGTCTACTTTTTTCTACACATGAGGCGCAATTAATGCGCCTCACATGGCTCGTGTCAGCTGGTACTCACAAGAGACAAAACAGAGATTACGAAAATACTGCGTATCCCGTATTGTCTTTTTGCAAGGAAAAGAGGGAAATCATATTAATAAGTGGGTCAAAAGGGTTTTGATATAAGAAAAGGCAGCACGGGGTTTCTAACAAGGGGATATTTTCTCAAGGGTTCGAAATAAATTTCCCATTTTTCTTTTTAAAGGAAATAATTTCTAGTGAAATTCACAAAACTAATTCAAAGCTGTTATTTTTTGTTATAGAAATAATCTGTCCAATTCAAAGCTTTTTCGCCGATTTGGAAACATTTACGATACTAATTCCCTTGAATTGGCGATCAAATTGTTGTTGGCAAACAAGGAATTTCAAATGAAACTTTGAGCTGAATTCAGACTTAATCTATTGCTAAAAACGTACGGATGATGTTGGAGCATGCTCTCCTTTTATTGGGATGAACATAGTATATTCACATGTTCAATTTCGTTTCCAAATGAATGAGATATTCAAATTGAAATTGGTCTAACTCAATAGTTAAAAAAGACCAAAAGACGTAGAAATTCTTTAATCTCACATTGGATATGGTGTGAAATTTTAAGGGGTTTAAATATGAAAAGATAGAAACTGGGCATGCACTTTGGATACTTAGAGTTTTTTCGTGCATTTGGGGGAAATTATGCCCACAAGCGCTCGCGCTGCCGCCCCCCTTAGGCCCAATTCTTTTTAGATCGGACCACACTCGATTCTCTTTGAACCGGGTACGGGTTGTGCGGATACGGACGAGAGAACCCAGAACTGGGTCATGCGAATGCGGGCGAGAAACCCAACCCGACCCTACCGGTGCGCGCCCAACTTCTAGAAGCGAGCATTTAACTTCAATAGATAGAACGGTTCTGACAAGAACCGTTCTAAGCGGTCGACCATTTCAAGGCACTCCTCTCGAACATTTCCAATACACCAACAGAATCAAATCTGGCAGAGATTCAGATAGAAATTATGACTTTCCTTCTTTCTCTCTTCTTAAAATTTCACTTAGAATTAAGAAAAATATTCTATTTGAAATTTGTCTTGGTTCAAATTTTTCTGCTTTCAAATCAAGTGAAGATATTGATTGATTTTGTTTCAACTATACGATCTATTGGTAGTGCTATCCAAATACTGTGACTGAGTGTTATATTGTGGGACACCAACGTCTTGTAACCCGTTAGCACCGTAGTCGGGGACGTAATTGTCTAAAAGAGATTCTCTCTACACGTAATTGAACTAACCCGTTAGCACCATAGTGGGGGACGTAATTGTCTAAAATTTCACTTATAATTGAAAGGTGATTCTATAATTAAGAAACGTTCTATCAAACGGAAAACCTCCCATCTGTTTTTCACCGATCAGATCAATTAGATCGGTTGATCTTAATTAGTTGTCAGATTTCTAATAATTGTTACATGCATGCGCGTTGGTTGATCGAGACAGAGCCAAGCCTCCAAAGCTCTTCTTCAGTGCCTGAAGAATGCCTCTTC